>JAPWTK010000852.1:0-141803 GCA_029963805.1 Aromia moschata
AAATGAACTGTATCTTTGTACCAAATAAACTATGATAAAAAATAACTAAGCGACTTACCAATCCGTATTGCATTGATGATATTTGTTGAATCGTGTAGTTCGGTGCGGGATGGTAAACGGATAAAGTGGGAACGAAGGAATTGCGGGGATTGAACTAATTCACTATCACTATTTATTCAAAGTCTAATGAATTATCAGAATTGACTATAATATAAAAAAGAAAGAAACAACTATACTTTACTAATCCACCAAAAATACAAATGTTTGAGATTTAACCAACTATATGCATGAAACTCTATCTATCTATCTATTCGAATGTCTACTCCAAGCGACACAAAAAAAAAAAAACACGTACAAAAATCAAAACAAAAAACTTTCTATTTTAATCAAACATATATCCCAGTGACGTAACCAAGTATAAAGGTCAATACTCATGTGTCGTAATGGAAATTGTTACTCAGGAAACATTTCAATTCGCATAAAATATTTTTAAAAATACATGTATAACTTAAATACAACATAGTAATTTTTTGTTTGTAAAACTTGTTTATGTATTTGCCACTTGATTACAAAAAAAAAAAAAAACAGCAAAAATTACAGAATGAGTAGTACATAATCATTCTCTAGATATGAAAATATTTATACTTACTTGTGCATAATTAATAATCATTATGTTTTTTGTATAAAAGGATCCAACTGACAAAGCGGATAAAATAACTCTTTCTGTTGATAACAACACAGTTAAAAATACAATTTTTAAAGTAACTCCATTATAATAGTGAACATAAATTTGAGCTTACTATTATTATAAAAAAACTTAAACAAAAGAATAATTTGGATATTGTGTAGTAAGAAAACTCAGCGTCATTCCAATTACATTCTAAAAAGCAGTTTTACCTACCTCTAAGTTCGTGGGCCCCCACCGTAGAGCACTGTACAACCAGACCCCCTTCGGCACCGACAATGAATTGATCAGACACGTGCTTGAAAAATCGAAACATACCACACCACGGGAATCTCTTTTGATCGCATCGGAAGAGGCCTCCGTATTGCGTTGCGCACCCCCAAAAAGGGGCGCCTTTATTTTATACCTTAAAAAAGAGCATTAAAAAAACAATCTGAAATGGAACACCCTATATATTATTACAATCTGGAATTTACATAATTTTTCAATTATTTTAGTTAGAGTTCAATGATACCAAATAGGTGAGATATTAAATACTCAAATATTTTTGTTTGTTTTCTAATGTTCATTTTAAGTATCACCGTTCATTTATTTCCATTCTAGATATAGTAACCCTAGTGACCCTAGCAAATTGTTTTTCAACTTATTATAGGAACGTACGATAACTTGACAGGTAAAACGATAGCCATTTGTTTGGTCACAGCCACCTTATAGTAAGTTATAAAATGAAATCTAAGAATGAGGTATTCACATAGTCCTAATAAATGAGGGAGGGTATACCATGATTCTGCGTCACCTACTATATCTAGATTTTCTATGTATGCAAATTTTTTTCTTCTTTTATTTGAATAAAATTTCCTGAAATATCGCATGCATTGTACTTTTAAAATTACTTACTTGGCTTTAATGGTTAGTATGGCATTCGCCAGGTTGAAATTCCAAAGTTTTAAATATCCGTCTGCACTGGAAGTCGCAAGGAGGACAGTCTTGGCGACATCTATATCATTGACCCATGACAACTGCGTCAGGGCTCCTCATGAGCGCTTACAGTGTGTAAAACGTTATCCTCATCATTTTGTGTATTCCACACAACGATAACTCCTACAGTAACGAGTAACTAGTGTAAAAAAAAATATTTGAGACATCATAACCTACCTGAAAACATTCCTGCAGTGAGGATAGCAGGGTGAGAAGGGTGGAATTTCAAAGACATGACGCAAAGTTTCAGTTGTTAGTTTCTTTTTAGGTATTTCGGCGAATTTGTCATCACTAAACGAAAGTATTGTCAAGAAAAGGATATGTAAATATTTGCTTCTACATGGAAATTGTTGCTTTTTATATACCTGTTCAAAACGTAAACCAGCACCGTACCAGGATGGTAGCACCAAGATTTGTGTTCGTAGCTGCAAGTTAGCGCTAGGGACTTCCCTGTCTGGTTCCAAGACATCACAGAGACCTTTAACAACTAAAAAGAGCTGTTGGCAAAGTGTTCATGTTTATAAAACACCAAATTATTTACCCTACTGTCCCCTTCTGTCGCTTTAGAAACGTTTATAGTCTGGAGAATCTTACAGTTTGCTTCACATAATTCTTCAGCCAATCGGTACCCTTGAAATGCACGCGAATTGTTGGCTTCGTCTATTTCTTTCTTTACTTTGGGGTATATTTTAGACAGCCAGTCGGCTAATTTCTGCATGTCGACGTCCACATTCTTTTCTATTGTCTCCTCAGTCACCGTTTGAACCTATAACGGATATGCTTTCTTTCTATATTCATAAAGTATCTATACTTACCTCAATGCTGCTCTTGTCTAACGTGTTGGTGCCTTTTTCCGAGGCAGAATATTCCGTGGTCTGTGTCGAGCTCTCGGTGGAAACCCTGAAAAAACTCACCAGTGTAATAAAAGAAATAATTTTATTGGAGTTTTGCGTTACTTTTTTTACTCTCCATCTTGAGTCAAATCCAACGCATTCGTTGTGTTTTGTGCCGAACATTTTATGGATATACTTCAAAACGTAAGTCAATTGAGTTTATATTTTGAATTTTATTTGTTGACAGTGTACGCTGTACGAGTTGCCTAGGCAGCCGCCATCTATCGAAGTAATCATAAGTTACCTCTGAATAGTATAAAATGAATTATAATACATTATAATACATCTATATTGTAATTATTTACAAACTGATTTAATTAATTAAAAATTAATTATTATTTTAAATATTTAAATAGGTCTTCAACTCTGTTTACTCATATATTTACCATCTCCATAGTAAAAAATGCAACCGATTGTCGTCGTCAAACTGTAGATGGTATTACGTGATAATCGTCGTCAACGCCAGATAGCGCTTTGAATGGACAGAAGTTAGTCACATTGCTAATGGTTCTCTTTGTAATACGAGATGGCACTAGTTATGAAAAATATTTCTGTGATGCTCGTTTATAGTTTTAGAGAAGATAATGGTAAACTAATCAGATTATGATTACCTTAGTAATTATAGTCATTATATTAAATATTATAATAATTAAAAACTAAATTATAATAACTAATTTATACCAATTTAACAAAATTTTAAATTTTTTTTCGAAATAAATTATAGCAAAATTCTCGCACCAAATTTAAAACCCATTTTTAAATTTTTTTTTTTTCCCCCCCCCCAAACCCCCCCCAAAAAAAAAAAATAAGGGTTTATTTTTTTTTTTAAACCCCCCGGCCCCCCCCCCCTTTTTTTTTTTTTTTTAAATTTTTTTTGTGTCTTTCCCCCGTTGTTTCCCCCAAAACCCTACACCTGTGTTGCAATTTCTAGTGGTTATAGATATGTTCGAAGTACCACGTCGGTTGATCTGTGATAGAGGAACTGCTTTTACAAGCTAAATATTTGCAAATGAGTGGTTAGGTTTCTTATTTACATTTTTGGAACATGTGGAACACTGTCGTAGAACATACCTTTTAATCTCTTATTGTCAATTGTATGTATTAAACAGAAAAAACGGTAGAGAATTATTTATTTCCACTTCGTTTTTGTAGCACAGAATAGTCCTTGCGCTTTTAAACACAAAAATTAAATTTCCCATTGCATTTGATCTTGCCCACAAAACATCTAAATAGAATCTTGCCACCAAAAAAACATTTAAACCGACGACATTAAGTCCAACAATAGGCAAAACATTTAAAGCTCATAAAAATATCAATGAGTTAGTGGTAATTTTATAGTATGAGTGAATTGTATCGCCATCTATCCACACGTGTGATACTAAAGCGATGAAACTTGTTTCCATTAAAAAAACCCAAAAATTAAAGATTAATTTAGAAAACTGAGTGTGTAAGGTTTGTAGGGGTGTGGAGAAAATAGAAGTGCCTAGGTGCCCAGCACAAAAGGAATGTTGTAGTATTTTGATGGTGAGTATCGAGGGTGGGTTGTAGAGATGGAAAATTAGGTAGGAGGGGGGATTGAGTAAAGGGTGAAAGAGGAAGAGTGTAGGAAGAAAAAAGGACGAGATGCCTTCGATAGGAGACCAATTATTTTTTAGTAACCTAATTGGGCAAAAGGTGGGGGTGGATATTTTTATAGAGATTGTTCAGAACCAAAAAACCCCAATCAAAAATAGATGTCCGTATACGGAAGTACAGAAGTTCTTATTTGTCACGTCGAAACATTAAAAAATTGCATTTACATAAACAAAAAGAAGGGAATTTAGAAATTTTAAGGTATAAAACGTTATTGGTGCGATGTGTCGCCAGCGACACGACGAAGCTCCGAGAACCAGTCTTAATTCTAGAGATTTTGTTCAGTGCAGTATACAAGCTCTTTTATTTAACTGATTGGACGAATTCGTCCTTCAGATCGAAATGCACCAATGAATGTACTGAATTCATAGATATCCGTGTAACAAGAAATGTTAAACGGTAAAACAAAATATTAGATACTTACGAATGGAACAACCATAGACAAAATATACTTTTGGAACAACTGATTCATGTACTATTATCTTTCTCTAAAACTATAAAAGAGACAATGATAGGGATATGAACAAGCGCCACATAAATATTTTTCATAATTATCACCATCTCGTATTACAAAGAGAACTATGAGCTATGTGACTAACTTCTGTCTATTCGAAACGCTATCTGGCGTTGACAACGATTATCTTGATACACCATTTACATTTTGACCACAACCGCCAGTCGCATTTTTTACTATGGAGATGGTAAATATGTATATATTATAATAAACGATGTATATTATATAATAAATTCAAGAAGACTAGAAAGTCTTCCTGAATAAATTATTTGATCAACTTTATACCATACAGATTTCTATTTAGTAAAATTTGAATCTATATTTTTGTGGAAATAGGAAACTGTAACTATATACAATGAAGAATTAATAAACCTTTGGAGTAAGTTGCCTAGATGGCGGCTCAAGTATATTTTTACCCAAAATTTATTTTATTTATATAAAATAAATTAAATAATTTTTTTGTATTTCCAAGCAAAAACTGCAATATATGAAAATTATATTTGCATAATTTGATTTAAGGATATGAAGCAACGTTATTTGACATCCTCATAATTTATAATATGTGGGTAGGTACTTCTAAAGTAGGTGCACGGATAAAAAAAGTGTGTGGTTTTTTTGGCTTATCTGAAATTTGACGCATAGAATTTGATAAATCTTTTAGTTGAAATTTGACGAATTAGTAAATCATTTGGATACAAATAAAAAACTGGCTGATTACGTTTGAATTAAATTTGGTATACATATCTATTAAGCAAAAAAAATCTACAAACTTATTTTTCGTGCAAGTGCGTTTGTTATTTGTACGCAGGTAACAAGATAGACTAGAACTAAGAAGACAGAGCCGCGGCTTTTAGCTGTATAACGACGGGCTGGAATATGTCCGCCTCCAGAGGCGCTGTAAGCAGTGTCGCTGTATACTAATCTGTGTGCCAAGAATACTAGAATATATCTAGTTTTCTTTGTCACATACACATACACTCAACATCCACATATCCGAACTCCAAATTTCCGAACTCACGATATTTCCGAACTTTTTCTCACGATATTTCCGAACTTGTACTTCCACATAACCGAACTTGTCGCTGTTTGGTTGACGACAAAAAACCGCGAAATTTGAAATGAGAAAAAAAATTGTGAACACAATAATGCGATTGTTATCAAACATTTCGATTGTCACAGAATTCAGCAAAGTGGAGAAATCAAATAATTTTCAGTTTGGGCATGTAATTAATTAACTATTTATTTTCAAATGCACATTTTACATCACAATTTTTCAATATTTGATGCAAATACATCAGTCTTTTTCAAGTTACATTTCTTCTTTTTTTAATGTAATTGCGATTTGAGGATACGCTGCTTCAGTTTAAGAAGCATTTTGCATTCCTCTACATCACTCTCTGGATCATGTTTGATCCAATCATTCAAAATTAATGCTGCACAAATTAATTCCTTTTTTGATTGTTTTTTTACGACATCATAGTTGTTGTTTTCATCATTTTCATTTTCGTGGAGCTCAGTATCACTATCGTCCTTTATTGAGTAGCCTTGGGCAGCTGCAACGATTTCTTCGTCGGTTAAGCGTCGCCATGTGTCCTCTGTCGAGTCTGCTTGAAGCCACTCATTTGTATCTTCCAGAGATATTTCTTTACTTTTGGGCAATTTATTTAATAAATTGCACACTTCCAAAGTAGAATCTTGAGATGAGTTTTTGCGAGGCATATCTCGATCAATTAGTTTTCCCCAAGCGTTTCTGAGAGTTTCGGCACTGACGTCGCTCCACGCTTTAAATGAATTGAAACTAACCTCTCATGTTCACCTGGTTTCCTTGCTTTTATGTATGGCAAGAATATCTCGGTATACCAGTATATAAAAAGATTTTGGTTCTTCCATCCCTTGCTTTGGCCTTTGTAAAAAACTGGCAAATCATCAACATGTTTAATGCACCGTGGTTTGGCTGCTTTTCCAATGACTATTAATGGAACTTTATTATCTGTTCCAGTTGCATTTGCGCACACTTGAAGACTCAGCCGATGCTTTACTTCTTTATATCCAGGTGCTTCTATCTCATGTCGGGTTACCAAAGTTTTAGTCGACAAGTGTTTGTAATAATAAGCTGTTTCGTCAGCATTATAAATGTTATCGTAATCGTACACGTTATCTTTTATGAAGGCGTTTAAGCCTAGGTAATATGCTTGAGCCTCTTCTGTGTCGGCCGACAACTTTTCTCCTTTAGTGTTTAGCGTTCTTATTCCGTGACGATCTTTGAATCCTCGAAGTCACCCATCCTGTCTTGAAAATCGGTGTCCTCGTAAAAAATTGTATGCATTTTTTTGGCAAACTCCCTCAGCAGCACACCTGAGACAGGTTCTCCAAGAGTTCTTCTTTGTAGAAACCAGTGAAAAACACTTCTTTCAAATGGCGTATTATAAGTACTGGAGCACTTTTTTGTGTCAATCCGCCCACTCAATTTTCGTCTTTTTTCAACTTCCGACAAGTAAATTTCTTTTTTCCCAAGAATTTCTGCCACTGACGATTTACAAATATTGTACATCTTACATAGATCAACATTTTTAACACAATTTTTTTGCGTAATTTATCAAATCCAGCTTTTGCTCCAATGTTAGCCTCTTAGCAGGCTCTTTTCTCTGCAAATAAACAGTACAATAATGTTTGTTTTGTATCACGGTTTTCTTAAAAATACATATTTTCGCATCATTTTTCATTTCAGTTTTAAATTATTATAGGTTATGTCAACAAAATGTTCAATAAAACAAACCTTTACTTTGAATTACAAAATAATTACCTGCATCACTCTCTCCTTTGCACCTGACATTTTTTTTTGTTTAAAGAAACGTTCTTTTATTAACATGTACACATGTATGTATGTATTACATTTGCATAAAAACCTCGAAAAACAAATAAAAGTACTAGAATGAGCCAGAAAAACCCTTTGCGCATGCGCCAGCAGTTCGGTTATCCCGAGGTGACGAGAGTTCGGAAATGTGGAAGTCTGCGGAACAGAAAAGTTCGGAAATGTGGATGTTGAGTGTACTTTAGCGGCACAGTAGTCTACCGCGCCGAGCATACTTACGTTCGAAGCGCTAACTGGCGGCTTTCAGATTTCGACCCGTCACCAACAATGGAATTCGGTCTCCTTACATTCTAGTCTTCCTGATGTGTGCGTTGAGTCCGTATGAATGTCCGTTGTGCGAATACGTGTGGCAGATGCTCGATATTTATTGTCATTAATTTCTGCAGTGTCTGACGATAATTTACATTGGCGTCAGGTGTGGGTGCGAAAAAAAAACTGAACAATTAAAACATTTAAATAAATATATTCGCGATACATAAAGTAAGTGAAATGGCTTCGATGCAAGTTTTATTAAAGGACCTTAAAGTGCCGTATTTGTAAAGAGAACTCGAAGAATGGTAGTGTGAAACCACCGGGAAAAACGCCCATCTGCAAAATAGACTTAGAGAAGCTCTGGAAAATAAAGATGAAAATCCCGACACACATTTAATCGAAATTGCTGGTGACATATATTCCGCGTTGCAAAAACACAGCCACACAAAAAAAATGACTTTCGGGCCCAGAGGTCAGACCATGTGTACTATACGTTTTTTGGGTCGCTGAATCCAAATCCGTAGTCCTTTTAACCCCAGCAGCTCAGGATTTTTCATAACCTCAAAAAATCGATATTCTGAAGATTCATTCTTATGACTCAAGCTTCCAACGCTAAATCCAATTAACAAAATCCCATAAACACTAAACCAGATGATATTCCAACCTAATAAGCTCATTAATTCAATCCCCCATAACCCCTTAAGCAAGGGGAAAACTAAAAAAGAGGTTGGCCGTAAGCGGCAATCGTCAACCTCTAAGAAGCAAGCTCCAAGGAAAATAGCGCAAGTCGCATCTCTTCAACACCTATAGTGTTTTTGTAGATCACCATCCATCTAGTCGATGGAGATCCATCGACTAGTCAGTCGATGGAAGCGAACGAATGTTTCTATTAGATACAGGTGCGACGAAAACTATCATTAAACCAGATATTGCTATAGCACCTGCAAGAATTACACCGTCCCACTGGCGACTACGTACTGCAACCGGAGATCCCGCTTCTATTTGCGGTGAGACCAATGTCACCATTGTTATTGGAAACGTGTCGTTTGAAAATCGAGCACTGGTAGCCGAAATTGAGGATGAACTTATTCTTGGAATGGACATTATGAACACCAAGGGATTTGAAGTGGACTTCAAGAATAGTGCTCTGAAAATAAATGGGGAGGAATTCGTACTACATCGAAAGACGGATCAAACAATTCGAGTTAACCTGGCAGAGGATACGGCAGTGCCAGAACAAAGTGAGATGATCTTGATTGCTCATTTGGATGGTAACCCGTGTGTTGGAAATGCAATGGCCCTAATGGTGTTTGAGCCAAGATCTCATGAGGGTGAGGTAGCAAGGGGAATCGCTGTAGGAAAAGCTCTTTTTATTGACCGAGAAAACAGTACCGATGAGAATAATGAACCTTAATTATCACTCCGTAAACCTAAGAAAAGAAATTGTGTTAGGGTACTGTTCTTCGGTTTCTGCCATCGTTCGAAAATTATATGGTCAAGAGAAACCAGATAGGATGATTACAGGGGAGTTAGCAACCCTGCTTTCATCTTCCTTCAGATCCTTAAGACTCGACCAAATGACAAAACTAAAGAGTGTTATTACTAAATACGCATACATTTTCAATAATAGGCAAGGAGTAAAGGGCAGGACAAATGTAATCCAACACAAAATCGACACTGACGACGCCCGGCCGATCCGACAAACAGCAAGAAGGTTGCCATTAGCCAAACGCGAGGAAGCCGACAAAATCGTGCAGGACATGGAGAAAGATTGTGTTACTGAATCATCTAATGGTCCGTGGGCTTCACCAATAGTATTGGTAAAGAAGAAGAATGGCTCAACCAGGTTTTGTGTGGATTACCGTCAACTGAACAACGTGACAAAGAAGGACTGCTATCCGTTGCCTAGAATCGATGACACCTTGGATACTCTATCAGGATCAAAGATTTTCTCAACCTTAGATTTGAATAATGGATATTGGCAAGTCGAGTTAGCATCCCGGTATCGAGAGAAAACTGCGTTTACTTTGGGTACAGGACTGTGGCAGTTTAGCGTAATACCGTTTGGATTATGTAACGCTTTTGCAACCTTCGAGAGGTTGATGGAAACCGTGCTAAAAGGACTATCTTGGAAGACATGTCTTGTATATCTTGATGACATTATCGTGGCTGTGGAACGCTTGCGAACATCTGGCCTAAAGCTTAGCCCGAAGAAATGTCATCTATTGCAGAAGAAAGTGAAGTATCTGGGCCATGTTGTTTCCAGTCAAGGGATGGCAGTGGATGACCAGAAGATCAGAACGGTGCGGGAATGGTCAGTACCGGCAATAAGCATGATCTACGAAGTTTCCTCAGGCTATGCACTTACTATCGTCGATATGTGCCCGGATTTGCCAACATTGCCAAGCCGCTGATCCGACTCACGTAATGAGAAATACAATTCAAATGGGACGACGAATGCAGTGAAGCATTTCGACATTTAAAGGAAGCATTAACAAGGGTACCCATTGTGAATTGGAAGAAGAAAGGGCGGAAACCCACTTGGGAAGAGGTATCTCGGTACTCACCAACAGTAAAGTCATACTGGGCTCAGTCGAAGACCCTCGTCTTAAGTGATGGACTCTTAAAACGCGTTCTGGAGAAATTAGATGGTACCGAAGAGAAAATCTGATAATCCAGAGAAACAGCGTATCCGAAGTATTGGAGGAAATCCACAATGGATGGCTGGAGAGGACTACGTCAGTACTCTACGCCAAAGAATGGACGACATCCACGAACGAGTCCGTTCCGAGTATCCAAGGTGCCAGCGACCGCATGAAGGAGACCTACAACATCAACGCCAACGATGGAATACCAGCCCGGCAACGTCGTCGTGGGTTATCTCCAAAACTTAAAAGTTCCTGGGAAGGTCCATATGAGGTCGTCACCCAGATTAACGATGTAGTCTACCGGATCCAGAAATTACCAAGAGGGAAACCCAGGGTGGTCAACTTCAACCGTTTGGCTCCTTTTACCGTAAGCAATGAAGAGCAGGCTGAAGACAGAATTCGACATGTCAGTCAGCCAGACAGCGAACTCTTTTTGAAGAATTCATGTTGCTACATTCTAACGGCCAGAGAGCTCGTTACAGTGTAACACGAGAAGAACCACGTGACGCCTCCTGATTCTTGTCTTACCCACTGTGTAGCAGCAGATCTTTGAATGTCCCGAGGGACTGCACTTACCTTCAAGAAGAGGCGTTTGGACAGTTGGAAGAGTTACGCAGACAAAGACCAGAGGTCGTTGGACGTGTCCTTCAAATCACTGTGGCCCAGCAGGAGAAAGAGAGGTGGTCCGTCTTCTATTTGGTGACCAAGCAGCTATCGCACCACAAACCAACTTATCAAAATGTCTGGGACACACTAGTCGAACTGAGGGATGTGCTCTTGTCTCAGAATATAAGCAGTTTGGCGATACCGAAGATAGCCAGTGGACTAGATGGCCTTGATTGGAGGGTGATAAGAAGTATGCCTGGAAGAAGTTCTTTTCCAGTGTACTGGAATCGAAATCCTGGGATGCTGCTACAACCCCAGGGAGATCGCCCAATGAAAGAACTGTGGACTGTTTCTTCTACAGAACGTCTCGATGCAAGAATGGGCCACGCTGCAGGTATCGTCATGGACCAGAGGATGATGATACAATTCGGGACTAAATGTTTTTAAGGACGGGGTAGTGTGGCAAAAACCCCAGTAATATGCATCGCTGCCCGGTCAGCCGTACAGCAAAACAAGGGTTACTCACCGACACGTCACCACGTTGCGTAAGCCTCCAGGACCTTCCGCAAACTTCGACCTCTTTCGAGGCGGAATGCTGGAATATGCCAGCGCCAGCCAACCGAGTATATAGAGAGGCATATCGACGCGGGATGATTTAGTCTTTCTTTGAGAATTGTGCGTCGCAGTTTTTGTAAAATAATCGAATATAAATTGTATAAAATAAATTAGTGTTAGTAATATAGTGTGTAAGCCGTATTTGTATTTGTTTAAATAAATAGTGTTAGTTGTAAGTGCGAGTTTGAATTTTTCACACCTAACGAACCCGTAGTGAACAAAACGTTACAATATGTTAGGCACAGTAAAAAAATATTATAGGCGTCAAATTATACATTTTTATTTGGCAGAAAACAGAAAAATTTCGTTTTAAGTATTTTTTTTTCAAAAATAAAAAAGAACAAATACAGCTGCTCATTAAATAAATACACATACATATGTATATTTATTATAAACGTGTATTTATTTGATGGAGAACTAGTAACATTTTTTATAGAACGCCACGATTTGGTCCTAAATGGTTTTACACATATCGTTTTTGAGCGCAAATAGCATGAACAACGACAAGTAAACCAAAACACATTACTTAATCAAGATTTATCGAGGATTCGCACTCTTGAGTATAGTTGACTGGTATGTTTGGCTTCGTGAGGTTTACAAATTTTCTAACGGACAAAGCACTTCGCATCCCTTAAGCTTCTGCACTTCAGGCTCCATGTTCACATCTTTCACGTACAAAACCTAAAAAGAAAAAAAGACTCAAAACAGAAACAGAAAAAAAGTTTCGCTAAACATTTCATTAACTCATTCTAGTCCCAAAAATGTAATGTTTGTAAACTTAACATCATTTTAAGTTTGAAAAGAAAATCATCTAAATTTTCAAACGGACGTATGTACAGGGTGTACTCACTTTGACGGCGTAATCGTCGCCTTCCAGATGATGCAGTTCGAGGATGACCGCAGCGCTATAGTTGGGTATGTGCGCCTTGAACAAGTCCAGGGCTGCCAATATGTTGATGACATTGTTCTCGTGTCCGGAGTAAAGGATCAATTTTCTGTCGCGTGGCTCCAGAGTGCCGGTCGATTTGGCGATCATGTTCTTTAACACCCTCTTCAGAGATCTACCTGAAATATTTAATTTCATTCAATAAACCACCAGGGGTAAAACGTTTGTGCATACGTCACAAACATGAGTGGGGGTTAAAATAAATCGTACGGAAGGCTGTAAAACCGCCAATATAAGTATAAAATCGTTACGAGCACCTAATTGTTCTGGAATTAAAAAAAAAAAACGTTTCTGTTTTTACTCATGTGACTTTTCGTAGAGAAAACTAATAAGTAAAACTATAAATACCAATAGTGCTTAGTGTTTTTTAATGTTGAACGAAGTTGAAAATTTGCTCACCTCCGTTGAGCCTCTTCAGGACTTGATTGGAATTTTCCAGGTACGCCTGTTTGGCGGCCAGTTCCGTGATCTCGTGCGGAAATACGGATTTCGTCCACTCGGGTAGCGACAGGTTCATCAGCCTCTCGGCCGTCAACGTCTGGAAGATGGCAAAATTGTCGTGCAGCGTCTCCATCGGCCGGCCGGTATTCTCGGCGATGTAGTCCAGGACTTTCCTCTTCTTCTCGAGGACGGTCTTGACTTCCTCCGATTCCAGCACCCTGTCCTGCTCCCTCAGGTATTTGGGACAGTAATTCGTCGGTCTTCTCAAGGTCTGCAAAGAAACGTGTTAAATATGAAAATATCCCGTTTATAGAATCGGCCGGCACGCGTGTGGACGTGAAAGAGCATTCTACTACGTTATTTATTTCCCCATTACGATACACTAAGTGTTTTAGGTAATTCCAAAGGAAAACTCGCATGGATTTAGGTCCGGAGAGCGTGCAGGTCACACGCTCGAAAAACCGCAGTGATTTATGTGTTTTGCTCTAATGGCCTATATTATGTGCGGGCATAATATACGGTAAACCAAAAACAAAAAAAACTATACTAATAACTCAATTTTTAATCGAAAATACCTGAAAGTCACCTCCATGAACTGTAACTAGCTAATAGCTATGATATAATCAAGAAGTCTAGAACTAAGGAGACCGACCTGCGGCTTTTCGCTGTATAACGCGACGGGCTCGAATATGTCCGCCTCCAGAGGCGCTGTAAACAGTTGTGTACTCTGGTTGCTACGGTATATAAACAGATATATATACGTATACCGTGGTTCTGTACTAATCTGTGTGCATTAGAGGTTAGAGTCCGTGTGAATGTCCGTGGTGCTAATACATTTGACAGACGCTCGATATTTTTCGTTAATTAGTTTTTTGTTGAATATTATATTGAATTTACACAAGTAATGTCTTTGCAATTACAAATTTTCGCAATGATCAATATGAAAATGTACTCAAAATATTTCATGTTACGTGCTTCAACGTTAACAATACAACAAAGGAAAATATTTCGTTTCATACATACATCAGTAATTTGAAATAATGTCCGGTTATTCGGACCGCTTCTTAAATCACACAATGCAACACAGCACTTTTGAACCATATTTATTTTTGTATATATTTTTGTTAAAGCCAAACGGCATGTAAGCACCCGCTTTGACAGCTTAATGATAAAAATGATAAACTGGACCGCTGACCGCTGCTCATCACGTGACTCGAGTACATTACTGTTTACAGCGCCTCCTGGAGGCGGACAGATTTGATCCCTGTATACCGAACGAGTTCGGCCTCCTTAGTTCTAGTCTTCTTGGATATAATATTGCTAGTAAATCACTGAAAATAAGCGTGGACACAACAATATTTCCTTAATGCACTGTCTGGAGGATGAATTGTAATAACAAAATAAAAGGAACCAACATTTTATAAAAAATATATGTACATAGAAATATGTTAACATTTTGTGTCACCCGTTCACGGGTCAACTCCATAGACAGCTATTATTTTGACGAATTTGCCGACATATGTCTCTCTAAGCAATGTGTCAGCATTTGGTAAGTTAGATTTGCTTGCCCAAAGCATTTGTTGATGTGACATGTCGAATGTGCGGTGTCAGTGACGCTATGTTCTTAATTCAAAGTGAAAAGTAAACACCTAGTATTTTTATTGATAATCAATCCATGTTGTTTATAACAAATTAAATAAGCATACCTAGAGTATCTACTTTTGGTAATAACACATTACAAAACATAACTTCAGTATATGAAAACTATTTTGAGGTTAGGTAAAATTTGATATACACTCAACATCCGCATATCCGAACTCCAAATTTCCGAACTCACGATATTTCCGAACTTTTTCTCACGATATTTCCGAACTCGTACTTCCACACAACCGAACTTGTCGCTGATTGGTTGACGACAAAAACCGCGAAATTTGAAATGACAAAAAAAATGTAAACACAATAATGCGATTGTTATCAAACATTTCGATTGTCACAGAATTCAGCAAAGAGGAAATCGCCCTCCCTCAGCAGCATACCTGAGACAGGTTCTACAAGAGTTCTTCTTTGTACAAACCAGTGGAAAACACTTATTTCAAATGGCGTATCATAAGTACCGGTGCACTTTTTTTGTATCAATCCGTCCACTCAATTTTCGTCTTTTTTCAACTTCCTACAAGTAAATTTTTTTTCCCAAAAATTTCTGCCACTGACGATTTACAAATATTGTACATCTTACATAGATCAACATTTTTAACACCATTTTTTTGCGTGATTTATCAGATCCAGCTTTTGCTCCAAGGTTAGCCTCTTAGCAGGCTCTTTTCTCTGCAAATAAACAGTACAATAATGTTTGTTTTGTATCACGGTTTTCTTAAAAATACATATTTTCTCATCATTTTTTTTCAGTTTTAAATTATTATAGGTTACGTCAACAAAATGTTCAATAAAACAAACCTTTACTTTGAATTACAAAATAATTACCTGCATCACTCTCTCCTTCGCACCTGACATTTTTTTTGTTTGAAAAAACGTTATTTTATTAACATGTATTACATTTGCATAAAAACCTCGAAAAACAAAGAAAAGAACTAGAATAAGCCAGAAAAACCCTTTGCGCATGCGCCAGCAGTTCGGTTATCCCTAGGTGACGAGAGTTCGGAAATGTGGAAGTTTGCGGAACGGAAAAGTTCGGATATGTGGATGTTGAGTGGACAAATATTATTAGTTTTACTTAAAAACGCCAACTCCGTGGATATCACCTCCGTGGCTGTTTATGTCTATGGAGTTGATCAATATGTCCATGGAGTTGTTTTGTATATAAAAATATTGTAATATCTCATATTATTTATTTTGTTAGATTACAAAGATTGGGTAGATTAGGTAGGTACATCAACTTTAGAAATGTATTTTATATTTTAGGTATTATATTTATAAGGTTTACCTAATAAGTACCTAGTTTAGTTATCGTATAATTAAACTTTGCGAATGTCATTTGCACTAATGGATTCTATAAGATTTTTACTTAACGTAGGTACGAGGTACGACAGTTCAATGGCTAGAGTTAAAGAAAAATATTCAGAAAAACGAAAACAACAAAAAAATAGAATGTGAGCAGAAGAGGAGGGAAAAAATAAAAAATGATCCTCAGTTATATACCGGAATATTTAAAACAATTACACCGGAACCGTTAACCGGAAGTTATACGACTATTTAAAAGGACCATGAGACCGGAATCGTGAGACCGGAATATTTAAAAAAATATTCCGGTCTCATGATTTACGTTTGTGTAGACATTTTATCTTCTGCCGCATTGCCAACTCGATCCATGGAATGTCATGTAGTCAACTCCATGGAATTTTACACTAATTTTTGCCTATGAAGGTTTGAAAAATAAAATGTATTTTAAAAACCATGTATATTAATTATTTTATTCGTTTAGGTGACACCAGAATAGTATTATGGTGTGATTTTTCAAAAAAAGTTTGTTTCTAATTTCACGGACAATTTCATCAACTCGAAGCGATTTCATTTTTTTTTCAATAAAATGAAAATTATTTATTTTAATTCATGGCCCTTTTGAAATGTACTTCAGCATACAGAAATATGTTAATGGTAGGAAAATAAAACATGTTAATACTTATTTTATTTTTCTCATTTGACTTCTTTATATTGTCCCCATTTTGGAGAATGACCCATTTACGATACACTTAAGTAAGTGAATGTCTCCTAATTTTGAAATTTCATTGTTTACGTTAAACATAATAAAAGCTGTACGACCGTCTATTCACGAAACAAACATTCTCCACAGCGTTATCTTGGAACGTTACAATAATAGCGAGGGGTCAAGAGTGGAAAACTTTACAAGGGGTTCCTCTTATGTATCAATACCACCAACGGTCAGTGTGTCTCAGATTAACGAAATAAAGTGATTAATAGATCCAATTAGTATTCACGATAAGCCACAATTCATTCCTTTGAATCGTACAACACGCTACACATATGATTTATTGCGAGGTCTTTCACTCGCGATATTTATAGGAATAGGAAGCAGTATACAGCTTGCATAAATATAGCTACATATATAGTGTATGTGCCTTTATGTACTGATGTATATTGTACAATTACGTATCACGCTTTCGTCAATATGGTTGTCAGACATTGATTTTTTGTCTGTATTACTGTTAAAGTATGTTAAAGGCTGAACGAACACAGACATGTCAATTTGTACTTACGTAGTCCAGTTTGTCTTTCTCGTAGAATAAAGGGATGGGAAGCCAGTGGAGTTCGTCGTCCCACTTTTGCGAAGGGGCTGGTCTAAAGATTCCCGCCAAAACCAGAAGAGCTGACATTTTCGTCCTATCATAGTCGGTACTTTGGGCGTAGACGATGTTGGGGTAGTAGATATCTCCTAAAAACGAGTCGTATCTCTTCCTGAGAAGTTTGCCCAGTTTGTACGCCTGCTTCTTTCCATACTGTAAGTAAAATGTTATAACTGAACGTCTGTCGTGTTTTTCCGTCGGTTATAAAAAATTATAGGCAGACATGTAAAAATAAACATGAAATAATTTTTAGAGATTAAGGAAAATAGGCTATTATTTTCAATATTAAATAGTATAAATATTTGCTCGTACGTAAGATTTCTGTGAAAAATAACAGTTGGTCTGCAAGTCATTGGCACAGGCTTAATATTTATATGCGTTTGTTTATATTAACAAAAAACAAGAGTGATTAAACACAATTTTCGGAGACCTACATTCGTGAGTTGACCCCATCCCATGGGCAGGAACGCTTTCAGCTTGTGGGGATCGTTGGGGTAAACGTCTTTCAGTTCCGGTGTTCTGGCTCCATGCCGGAAGAACTGAGAAAAAACAAATCTAGAGAGTATATATAATCAATGTATATATAATGTTATTCACTTTTATCACTAATATAACAGTTTATTACGCATTTTTTAATTGCAAAACGCTTTATTTACATTAAAATCATTAAATACTTAGATCGACAATTCATGTTGCAAAGCCCGCAATATACAGTTTCTGTATACAAGTACATAAGTATGGAACAAATAGGGGATGTAGAAAATTTACATACAACGAAAAATAATAGGCAAACCTCTTAAAATTCACATACGGAAGTATTTAATAATGAGTTAGGTACATTACAGCATTATTATTTCCCAGTGGTGCCAATATTTTTTTTGATATCACTAGTGTTTATTAATTTAAAAACTTTACCTACTAATTTCAGAAAAACCGTGTACAAATATAGTATCGAGTATCGATAAATACAGTTTTCTAATTTATAAATTTACGTCCACTGGTATCAATAGATGACTTTTCAAGATCACAAGATTCGTCATTATTTATTTGATTTTGATTGATTTATTACCGATATCCAGTCAATAAACTTTATCAACTTATTTGGTTATTACAGTATATTTCCATTCGATAAATAAAAAATAAAATGCATTACAAAACAATACTTACCACGTGGACCAATTCGATGGAATCACTGGAAACGTCGCGACTAGAAAATACTAAAATAATAACGATGATGAAAATGGAAAATACCGTGAACGATAATTTCATGTCGAAAAATAATCAAAAATAAATTATATATTAATAAATAAATAAATAGCAATAAATAATGAGTAGACGGGTAAAATTCAAAGACGCGAAATCATTTTTTTATCGTAGCACGCTTAGTTTCTGCTTGTCGCGCTGCAGTACCGTATTGCCCGTTATCCGGATCGGACCATGGCTTTTATGCCGAAAAGCCGGCGCCGTCCAGTGCCGTATTATTTCGTATTTATTTCGAGGCGATCTTTGGCCCGACGGCGGTCGGTGCCGACGTCAGAAAGGACGAAAAAAGTTGGGCGATAATTTCGATCAGCGGCTCCAAAATATTCCGCCTGAATGTGGGGTACTAAGTACTACTCGTCGAATTCGAATCGTGATTTCACGCAGGAATTCTGGAGGACAGCAGCGGTTTTTTGGGTTTTGTGATGCAAAGTTGGAAAAAACATCCTTGTTGAGAATAATCCAAACAGTGTGAGTAAGTGTGAGTAAGTCCAAACATAACAATATAAGGTAAAGTATAATATCAGTGTTTAGATTAAAAAAAAAAGTTTCAATAAAATGATATTCCTTTTAAAATCGTGCATGGAAAAACAATAATCAAAAAAATCAACAAAATCTATTAGCTTGTGGAATTCACGTATGATAATATTTTAGGTACAAATTTCGACTTCTAAAATATAAAAGTTGTTTGTTGATTTTGTAATTGCTCTTCCACTTCCACATAGTGGAGTGGAAGTACATATAGTATCGCTGATTTTTTTTATAAATTGTCACCGCCTAAACTCTAAGTAGGGCCATTTTTTTCTAAAACGTAAAGAGGTTAAATTAAAGCAAAAAAAATCTGTTTATTTGTTTGTCCGTTAATTTTTTCTTTCGTAATAAAACTAATGATGAAAAATAATAACAACTATAGTTACAATTTAAGCTGAAATTTCTGAACTAGGGTTCTAGCCAAAAGTTATGTTTGTGTAACGTAAATGACTTTTCAGCATGTATTTACTGAGCCTGTCTGTCAAAATTGGGACCAAAATAATTTGACAGTTGTATATATAGAGACATCCAAAAAAACCGTCATCAACTCTGGCTATGAACGAGAGAGATGGAAATAGCGGTCATGTCTAAGCTTTTCGGTTATGTCAAACTTTTGACAAGTGACTGTCACAATTTGTAAAATAAACAATGGCTATCATATGATGTGACAGTCTTGACAAATAAATAAGGTTATAAATTCGATTAAGAATAGAAATACGTCTTTTTTTTCTTGGCCAACTTTGATGACGTTTTTTTTGGATGTCTCGGAAAGTTATCTCGCAATAATTTCATCAACTTGGCTGAATTAGCCGCTTTTTGGCCATTGTGCTAAATAATCTATTCGATAACAAATTCGACAAAATGTATTGGAACTTTGCCTTTGAGGGGCTGTATTACTATACTGTTTTCACTGATCATATCTGAAAATATAACAAATTGCCATCTACCTATATTTTTCCATTAATTTAGGTGTTCTAAATTTTCTGCCGTGTGTTTTTTTATGACCACTTTACCTTAAAGCTTGCTAAAGTTAGATCGCAACAAATAAATCGCTTGTTAAAGATGCGTTTTTAATCTAATTAATGTTTGGCAGCCGCTGTAAGTTCAACGGTTTCCGTTAAGTCACAAACAATTCTTGTTTCTTGAAGAAGAGAGTTCAAACTGGCCGTTTCCGGTTTGAATCATGTCGGCGGCCTTTTGTCCGTCTATTGCTAGCGCAATTATCCTTTATTGTTGCGAAGAGCGCGCCAAGGACACATCCAGGACACAATTTGAAAGAAATATCTTTATGTAGTTGTCCTTATTTCACCCACTAAAAATGGAGAGTCATTTTACGAAAAGCTTCCTCAACATCTGTTTGAGAAAATCTTTCAGGGTTAGCTTGTGACTTTTTTTAAATGGTAAATTTTATATCTCGGTCTTTGTAAAATTTTAATAAGGCTTTAATTTGGACTGATATAGTGTAATTCGTTATCTTATTGGAAATACCACTAAGAGTTTATCTTGCCGAGAGGCCAGCAGATTTTAGAGGAAAAAGTTTTTCTGTGAGGTTTTCACATCTTCAACCTCTTATCAATTTCTCAGTAACTTGTATGATATCACACTGCTGTCACTTCGATCCCAAACTGAATATCTTTCATAATTAATCGCTCATTCTCCGTTTTAGATTTTATAAATAGAATATACCGAACTTATAGTCCTTCTATTTTTAATTGAAAATAATAAATACGCCTGGGGAACAAAAAAACCGGTGCAACTTTATGATTCCATGGACGTGCATATATCTTTTATAAATTCGAAAATTGTGAAATAATTTTTTTCATTCAAATCAATATAGGAGATTAAAATTAGCCTGCATACAAAACTCTTAATATTTGTAATATAATTTGCTGTAAATAATGCTCATTTAGCTAGACAATCTCAAAAAATTGTCTGTGTTAATAAACCTAGCTGAAATATACGTCACTGGCGTCTTAAACAAGTAGAGTGCCTAAAGTCGTAAATCATTTTAACGACGTCGTAAAAATTTACCGAATAAGTATTTAAGCAATGTATGTATTCGATGCATACTCTCACATCGCACAATAGTCTATTGGATCGTTGCCCAGTGTGTAGTCTAATGGAGCACCGGCCAGCGCGTTGCCGGCTCTTCAAAATTTTCTTAAGTATAGTAATATACATAAAGTTGTTTTAATTTATAATTATTTTTTCAAGCCATTTTAAACGCTTTATTTTAATGCTAACTAATAAATTTATATCTATGTATTTTTTTTTAAATATTTCCAATCTAGCTTTCTAAGAACGTCACGAACTAACAGTTTACTGAAGTATGAAGTATACTTGTATAGTGAGCTTAGCAATTTTAGAAAATATATCTGACAACCTTGCTTTTTTCTACCTATTTTCAATTTAGAATGGAAATAGAATACTTGAAACCAACCCCAGAAAATCAACTTCCCTGAATATTTTATACAGTTTAGTAGATACAGAAACCCTGACCCGAAACTAAGTAGATGTAATTTATGTCTTCTACGTTAGATATAGTTTCTTCTTTTTTTATAAAGAGAACAGTTAAATCATTCGAGGTTACCCCTTAGCTGTTCTTACGAAACGTATTAAAATCCAATGATTTTTTATGCCTCAAGTATTGCTGTTCAAACTCATCTAGCATTCAATATTGAGAGTATGAAACTAAATTTAAAGAGTATATTTCGTAAAAAGGTGAAAAAGGGCGTAAACCATTTTTGTTTCTGTTTAAAATTGAATTTTGTGCATTTCAATACATTATATTTTCATGTATACAATCAGTCAGTGTATTTTGGTCGGTTTCTACAGGTGACATCCGGTTCTCTCTAGGAAAAATTCGATTCAAACTGATTACGTGTATGCCATATTCTCGAATTTTGCCAACTCTCACATGATTTAGTAAGGCCTGTTAGTATTTTTTTAATCACGTATACGAATTCATTTTTTTTAAGATTAATTATTCTATAGGTGACGTGAATTTTGCTGCCTAATGCTAACATCATACAAAAAAAAGAATTATTGTCCTCAATTGAAAACTTAATTTACTTATGTAAAATGCTGTTAGCTTTTTTATAAGGAATGTAGGGTACAAAAAATCTCTTAAAAATTCTAATTTTCTCTGCAGTTTTCAGTTCGTTTAACTTTCCAAGCCATTCTTTCTGGTTTATTATACAATTTAGGTCAAACAACTTATTCCTCAGTTATTTTGTTAACGTTTTCTAAAGAATGATATTTCGTTTTCTCACTTTTCAGAAAAATGAAAATCTCAAAAAACTTTACATACTTTACAAAATTTTCTGGACATACACTGAACATTATCCTTTGATTTTTTTTTAATACAACAACTTCTAAATCTATTAGCCACAACTAGATTATAATGTTGAAAACCGAATAGTTTGGTTTTATTATTATTATTTATTTTTTTTGTTAATTTCGATAGCACATCGCATCAATGGTAAGTTTTTTTGCTTGTATTTGCGTACTAAAATTTTATTTTTGCCGTCAATAACAAAATAATAAATAAAATATCTGGTTATGCAATTATTGGAAATTGTTGCACTGATTCTTTCGTATTCTCAGTACCTAATTAATATCAATTGCAGTTATTTTACTTGGAATTACGTAATCTCTGTAAGAAAAAAAAAACACGATCCGATGATGAATTCTCGAGATTCTATCGATACGATATTATTTGCACGCGACAATTACACGGAAAAAATATTTTTTTAATTGACTGAAATTAACGTCTCCTTTTCATGTCGTACTTAGTCTTGTTTACTACAAAATATTTGCGCAACTGTTACATTTATTATGAAAATAGATTTGCCTTCAATGACGCCTGTGTCACGCAAGAATTTATTCAGATATGCATTACACGAGGCGCTTATAAAATACACTAGGGGAAAAAATTAAGGGATCAAAAAAAAATTCTAAATTTTTAGGTGAGTTTCAACAGGCCGTAACTTGGAGAAAAATGGTCGCACAGAAGATTTAAAAAAAAAAAGGAAATTGTAGCTTCAAGTATCTAGTTTTTGGATCTGAACTTTTTTTAGAAATTCGAATTTTTTTAGCGTCAGCGATTTTCGAGTAATCCTAAGAAAACCACCGAAAAAAAAAATTTTCGAAATTTTTTGGTTCTTTTTTGTGGTCTACAAACTTTTACAAAATTTTTTTGACTTAACCACCACATGGACCAGATAACTTGTTTATTCAGCTTCAATTCCTTTTTTTAAAGACTTTGATGCGGTAATTTCTCGCCGAGATATCCGTCATTGAATGGAAAAGGATCATTTTGTGTTTGATTATCGATATATCAGCAACCAATGATCGCACAAAAAGTCAAAGGTGGGTTTCTTGAATAAATTCTCTACAAGAATTAGTCATTGGTTCTTCGAAAAAACATTTTTTTTCCATTCTTTACATGAATTTGAAAAAACCGACAAAAAAACGGCTTTTAAGTATCGAGGAAACCACTGCTGTTAAGTGTGCCTTTTACAGTTCAATATACCCACAAAAACCCTACAGAGATTCAATTCAATCCAGCCAGCCGTTTTTTTTTGTTTTACTCGATTGAATTTTTGATTAAATTAAATGATCACGTTTTTTGCTTCCAAAGCTCATAATCTGACAATGAGAAAAATTTTTTTTTTCAGTTTTCGTTACATTTTTATCGCAACCAGCATTTAAATTTTTGAAAAAAAATAAAAATCTTTTTTGAAAAAAAAAAATTAAAATTTCAAAAAAAATCATCTAAAAATTTGGAATTTTTTTTGATCCCTTAATTTTTTCCACTAGTTTAGTACATAGCTGTTACCTACTTAAAAATTAGTTACTCAGGTGTACACCTTGTTTTACGAAAGAAATATAAAACGAATAATTAAACAAAAAAAAAATTCTATATTTGGTTTAAAACCTTTCTGTTTTATAAAAACAATAAACGTTCTACAATCTGCTAATTGCGTCAAGAAATAAATAAGTTAACTACATTTTTTTTAAGAAAAAAGAAAACATTTTTTAAATTTTGAACTACTCGTTAAAAACATTCTTGTTCGGATTCCGGTAGAAGTTCTTTGTACAGGGCTTCGAACTTGTCAACAGGGCAAAAAATACCACAATTCGGCAGCTTGTATTTCTTGGGCTTGTCAGAACTGTAATCCTGATAGAACACCTGCAAGAAAATGTCAAAAATTAGTCACACAGCTTCTCTGTTAGGCAAAATAACTGAACATATAAAATTTTAGCCTTTTTGTCGGGCAGTTTATATATTACAAAATATTTTATAAGCCTTTATCAACTAAATCATTATTTTTGGACTAAAATATTACCTTGAACCCTCGCGTATCCTCCTGATTGTGAACTTCGATGGTAAGGTAACTGCCGTAGGGAGGAACGTGGTCGTAAAATATCCCCAGGAATCTCAGCAGGTGAGCCACATTCGACTCGTGGGCAGAGTAGAGGAAAACTTTGGTGTCCTTGTACTTATCCCCTTTCGTCTTGGCCACCGTGTCGTCCAATATCTTCTTTGCAAGGAATCCTATGTAAAGAGACATTTTATTATAACCGAAATGTTGATCAGGATACTCAATTAAAGTAAGAAGAAATTATAATCTAATTACCAGATGCTAGACGTTTTAGCTGAGGTGTAGATGTGCTGACGTTGTAATCCATTATGGCCAAATGTTTGATCTGCGGGTAAACTTTTGCCGCCCATTCTGGCATTGTGTATCCGTTCTCGTGCTAAAAAAACATTCAATGTATTTTAATAGCAATATTAAAAACATGATTTTGATTTAAAAACATGGTTTTGAATATTCACCTCTGTGGTTAGAGTAAAATATAGCTCCGCAAATGACTTGCTGTGCAACAGTTGACCCGTGTGTTGCTCCAAATAGTTGTGCAATTCGGTGAAATTTGTATACATATCCTTAGCTTCTGGTGATAGGAGATAGTCGAAAAACGCCGTACGGTACTTTGGACAGTTCTTCATAGGGTCTGCCAGTACCTAGAGCAAACAGATCTTTCGTTATATTCACTTCTAATTGAATACATTCTCTAACATCTGATTATGTGGACCCATTGTCAATTTGACTGGGCTATTTGAAAAAAGAAAAATAATCATGTACTTATTAATGACTGTAAACCGAAGAAAGCTTGTTCTCAGAGTGAGAAACACTCACGTGATCTTCCTCGACTGGCCAGTAATTGAATGGAACCGGCTGCCAGTTGAGTTGCTCTTGCCACACGTGCTCACCGGTTGGCGGGAACAGAGAAGCCAGCACCAGCTGCAGAGACATCTTTGTCCTGTTGTAGTCCGTGCACCTGGAATCGACTGTGTCCAGAGTGAACTCTCCCAGGAAGGTGTGGTATCTCTTCCTCAACGCCTTGCCTATTTGGTATTCCTTCCTTTTGCCGGCCTAAAAATTGTTCACAATAATATCGTTTCCTTTGCTTCTACATTCAATTAGAAAAACAAAATCGGAACAGAAGTTCGTTAGAAGCGTTCAAGAGTTATTGTGCACAATGAAATAGTTTTTTTTTTACAGACTGATCGACATATTTTATTTTTAACGTGTCGCCATTCTAGAATATTTTAAGCCCCTTTCATAATTCATGGATGTGACTAATGTTTCCAATTTTTAGAGACAGAAAGGAGGTAAATTCAAATGGAATAAAGTGGTAAGTACTATGGACGATTCCAACTAGTAATTTTATATTTTACTATAGTGGAAATATTTAGAAATATTTATATATATAATAAATATTTAGATATAATTTATCATAAAAGATGACAATTTGTTATAGGAGAGATTACAACAGGGAAAATAAAAATCTTCGATTTTATTAGTAAACACTTTACTAAATTTGTTATTTACTTGTCATAAGACACCATTAGAGTGATATCTATAATGTTATGTGTGTTGTGTCGATATGCTATATTTATAATTTATTTATTTTTAACTGGAAATAGTTTGAAATAAGTCCGAACATTAGTCGTCTGTGGTCCGAACAATTTTTTGGAATCGAGATAAAAATTCTTTTAAAACGTTGCTCTGAATCTCGCGAGGTCAATCACGAGGCAACGCACGTGATATTTGAGACCGCTGTCGCGTGTCTGTGCGCTGATGATAAACTTATGGGGGTCTCCCAAAAAGAGATGCCACGAATTCTTACAAACTCTCAATTGCTTGGATAAAACGAACATGTTGTATTGTAAAATTTTTGTTAAGAATTTTTATCACAGCTTTAATTTTGACCGTTCAAGGTATAGTCCTTCTAAAGTGAATGTGAAGATATATTTTTAATTCCTTTGATGGCTAACGCCGCCCAATGGCGAACATATATCTTTTATAAATTCTAAAATTGTGAAATATTTTTTTTTCATTCAAATCAATATAGGAGATTAAAATTAGCCTGCATACAAAACTCATAATATTTGTAATATAATTTTCTGTAAATAATGCTCATTTAGCCAGACAATCTGAAAAAACAACGACACAGTGGACCTCATGAATGGAACCAACCAAGCTAACCAACGTATTCGATGCAATGCAAGATATTCTAATTGGGTCACTGTAGCTCACAGCGTGAATGCTGCATGTTGCCGGCTCTTTAAAACTTTCTTAAGTATGGTAATATGCATAGAGTTGTTTTAATTAATAATTTTTTAAAGCAATTTTAAACGCCTTATTTTAACGCTAACTAATAAATTTATATGTATGTATTTTTTTTTAAATATTCCAAACTAGCTTTCTAAGAACGTCACGAACTAACAGTTTACTGAAATGAATATAACATTTGTATTGTGAGCTTAGCAATTTTAGAAAATATATCTGACAACCTTGCTTTTTTTCACGTCTTCACATTCACATTAGAAATACTATACGTCTTTCATATTTCTTGATTAATTAACAACGATAATCACATATTATTTTAAACCAAACTACTATTCTGAATATGTGATATATGATATCAGTTGAAATGTGGCTAGGATTGGTTCTTTTAATTAGCTTGGATTGGCTTCATGAAGTCGACGTTGCCGTTTCGATTTTCAGTAAGGCCATACCGCACACACAGACACAGGCAGACAAACAGACCTACGAAATTTTATTAGCAGCTGGATTTCGTTTAAATCTTAGAAGAGATACTATTCGCAAGGAATCTGTATTTTCAAATCCGTGTTTTCCACATTTTTATGGATTGTTTCTCAAAGAATCACCAAGGTACATGCTTCTACAATGTGAAAGTTATATGTTCAAAAACCTATAACACCACGCCCCATATGATTTTTTTTCACTATAAGGTAGATGATGTGCAAGTCAACGAAAAATTTTAAACAATTGAAGGGTCCAATGCAATAATCAGTCAAGTACATTTTTAAGGCAAATTTAGTTAGTAGTCGATTCTTACACAGGATAAAATTCTCTATCGTCCTGTATAATAACCAGTTCTGTACCGTAGAGCATAAGTAATACAAAGGTGTTTTGTTAGTTGCCTGCCAAAAGATACTTTGCAATAACGAGTCATGTCCTGGACTTGACTGATTATTGCACAGTTTCGTTAAAATAATGTTGTGTTTGTTTATGTGTGAACATCATCTCTAGTATTCATATTTTTAAAGTGATTGTTAGCAAGAACTGAACAAAACTATGTCTGATAGTGAATATACCAGTGATGATCCTTTTGTGACAGATCCTCATAGTGACAGATTCTCCCTCAGACGATTCTGTTACTGGTGAAAATGTAACATAAAATGCACAATAAGCCGTTAATTTGAAATCAGGAACCTCCGCTATAATACCACAGCGTGGAAGAAAACGATTACGACGCACAACAATATGGAAGAGAATCGTAAGAAAAGCGAATCGAACCCAAGTTAACGTTATGAAAATGTAACTGGTTCAGTGGTTCCGGAAAAGAAAATAGGTCCAAACTGCGATTGCAAATACATAGGTTCTATAATGACATAGAAGAATATCATAGAAATTTTGAAAACTGATTGAGACCTCGGCATCAGAATATGATGATGGTGACGAATAAAAATGTTTTTTATTTTTAAAAATTATTACAAAAATACGTCTAATAATATAAAATGTAAGGAAAAACATGTTTATTTTAATAATTATACTCACATTTGAATAAATTTTTATTCAGGTTTGTATTTAATTATTTATAACAATATTCTACTAATACTTTGCAATAACAGGTCAAGTCCTATAGTTTTTTTGATTATATTTTTTTAATATTTTTGGTTTAAACTCATATACATAAATTACCTAAGATCATTGTGTCATCATAGAATAGTTGGTAATGCTACTGTTTACTACACTTTTTTGTTAAACGTTTTTTTGCTCTCCTCAACATTTTACTTTAATGGACTTGACTGGTTATTGCATTGGACACTTCAATTGGTAAGTTTTGACATACTCACGTTTGTCAGTTGTCCATGGCCTATTGGATAATAAGTTACGTTAATGTAGGGGTCGTTCTTGTATATAACGCTCTTGTCTGGAGTTCTATCCCCATGCCTAAAAATCTAAAAAAGAAAAATAATAAGGAAACGTTCCAGGTGGAAAAAAACTACTTACCACGTGGACCAATTCCAGGGTGTCGTCGGAATGCCTCTTCACCCGACATTCGGCGACGACGGCGACCAACACGAGCGCTCCGAGGACAAACGGCAGTTTGGTCATTTTGAGTTGGAATAACTGACCCTGTCACATCGTCAATTCGCTTATATCTGTGCCGTTATCTCGACAAAAAAAAACGTGAATAACGCTCTCTCTGTGTAATTAATAGACAGATAAAGCGCGGAGAGAGACAGTGATTCTGGACGTCGACCTTTGAAAAAATCGGAGGCGGGTGGGTCATGTTCCTCGTTGGTGCGCCATGACGAGACCGGGTAAGGAGGGAGAATCTTTAATAAACTCAAAGACTTATAAAGAGTACTCGAAGAGACATTATCTCTATTAAAAATGACCAGTGTCGTTTAAAGCGTTAAGGTAATTTCGCAGTGGACGTTGACATATTGCTTTTTTTATAGAGGGCAGCTAAACAGTCAGAAATTGATTCGCTTGTTTTTATAAACTACTGCAAAAAATTAAGGGAGCAAAAAAAATGGTGAGTTTTTTTAGTGCTTTTTGAAGGACTGTATTTATGAGAAAAATGGTCGTGCCGAGATGATAAAAAAAGCATTTTGAAACTCCACTATCTAGTTTTCAGATCTCTTTTTTGTTTAGAAATTCTTAGGAGCGACAGTTTTTGAGCAATTCTAAGGAATAACACGAAAACAAAATTTTGCAAATTTTTTGCTTTTTATCTCGGTCTACGGGCTTGGAAAAAATTTTCACAGTGAAACCATGATAAAGACCTGATATCCCGTGTATTCAGCTTCAATTTCCTTTTTTTAAATTTCCCTCTACGGTTGATTTGTCCCGGAGATATCCGACTTTGTATGCAAAAGGATCCTTATGACTTTAACCATCAATAAGCTTCCAGTCATCGGACAGAAATTTGAAGTGCAGTTTCAGAATCTGGAATAAATGTCCTACAAGGCTATGTCGTCTTTTTGAAAAAAAAAAATGTTTCATCCTCATTAACCTGAAAAAAAGTGAAAAAAAAGTGGTTTTTTCACTTGTTTTGCTAAGTCGACCGCATTTTTGCGAATATTGATGGGGAGTCTAATGTTTGTACGAATTTTTCTACCTCAATATACCCCCAATAGTTCTGCAAATCGGCAGATCGGTCTATCGAATGGTTTCCCTAGACCGTTTAATCAAAATTTCTGAAAAAAATTAAAGGAGCAAAATTTACGTTTCTGAGCACCCTGTAACTGACGTAAAAATGGAAAATTCAATCTGTTTTCCACATTTTTCACAATTGGGCATCTTTTACCCATTGAATTAGGAAAAAGAAAAAACCTTTTTTTTTCAAGTTTTGAAAAAAATTTTTTTTTATTTTTGAAAAAAAAATTTTTTTCAAAAAAAGAGATGATCTAGCCTTGTGAGGTGTTTATTCCAGATTCTGAAACTGCCCTTCAATTTTCTGTCTGATGACTGGTTGCTGAGATATCGATGGTTAAAGCTTTTGCATTCAAAGTCGGATAATTCCGGAACAAATCAACGTAGAGAAAAATTTAAAAAGGGAAATTGAAGCTGAATAAACAGGCTATCAGGTCTATACCATGGCTTCACTGTGAACAATGTTTCCAAGACCATGGACCATTGGACCGAGAAAAAAAACGTAATGAATTTTTTTTTGTGTTATTCCTTGCTCGATAACTGTCGTTCCTAAAAATTTTCGGCCAAGAGATCTGAAAACTAGAATCTTGGAACTTCAAAATGCTTTTTTTATCATTTCGATAAGACCATTTTTCACATAAATACAGCCCTTCAAATCTCACTAAAAAATTCACAATTTTTTTTGCTCCCTTAATTTTTTGCAGTAGTTTACATGGACGCCTTATTCTTTTTAAATAAAAACGATTGTATTATGATTTATTACTATTTAGCCGGTCAAGAGAAATCCAGCAATATAAAGTTTCATGTGGTTATATACAGTGTTTGATTTATCGTTCTACAGCTTATATATTTTTAAACAAGGGATATGCAAAAAAAAGTATAAGAATGAGTTTCCTTACTTGATCTCGGTTTCAATTTGTCGTTTTCAGGAAAACAATAATTTATGTCAATGATAAGTAAAGCGAAAACAAAAATAAAACGAAAAAAAATAACAAAACGAAATCATCACACACCCAAGAAATCTGTGATTTTAAACAAAATGTATAGGGTTACTAATTATTAATTTTTTGGAGGATCCTAAAGCATAAGAATTACAAAAACAAAATCGCAAGCACCATGTAGGTATATATAACCACATTAAAGCTTATTTCATTGTTTAACGCGCCAATCCACAAAACAAGTGAATCAATTTGTCTACCAAATGCAGTAAAATATACAAAAATGCATCTAATTATAACGTATCAAAATTTGATGCCCTAACTTCAGCCGTTTTTGTATGACAGCACCTTTTTCGCACTTTTTAGCCACCCTGTACAATGGTTTTTAATTTCAACATGTGTTTTCGGTCATGTCTGATTTTATCTGTGTGGCATGTGCGATATATCAGTATCCGTTACCCCGTAAACAGATACCACTCTTCTTGTACTCTATATCATCTGTTACTTCTAAAATGTCCAAGATATTAATTTTTTTTTATATCTTGGATACTGTAGATTTTTTTATTATGTATACTTTTTTCTTGTGTAGGTATTTTATATTTGAGAGGCCACTTCATCGTTGTGTAGTGTCAATAACACTATTTATAATGTTCTTGAAAAATAAATGTTATTCCACTCTTTTGTGATTTACAAGAATTAATTTATAATTTTTCTATGGCCTCCTATGTAAACATAAAATGCACAAAATGTAGGTACTTATAGCATCCCAAAGAAAGCCGTGATTTTTAACGTAACCTCGTGACCATATCATATATAGTAAAATTATGCAGATGTGAAAATGGACGATCCGCTTGACAACAATTACAACCCATTCCATAGATAGTTCCTCTCCAGTCATCTCTTATAACTTTAATGAAATTATTTATTTCATGAATAAAATACTTTCAACAGAGTATAATCAAAGTGACTAAATAATTGTCTGTTTACGTTTTATGCAACACACAGCGCATAACGTGTAACGGATATCTAAGGTTCTTTTGTTTTCTGATAGAAATGGTAGTTGCATATCACTACCTATTTATGTTTTTTTTATGATTACTAGGTACTTCTAATTAATACTCAATTATGTCACCGGTATATTCCATTATAAGAACACTTGACCTCTTTACAATACATATTGCATATACGAGGTGTGGCTATTAAATAACCAAACTGATGCTGCTACCAGCGCGCTACGAGCGTGTCGCGACAAGTTTGAACAGAACTGTGTCTAGTGATACTTTCCCCACCCTGAGCTCGCTGGACAATCCAGTGGATCCCACAGTTTGACTGTAGCAGTCGTTTGAATTAGTCTACGCGCCAGTGACGCGTCAAAAAAACGTTGTGTTCAAATGGAGCAACGGGTAAATCTCAAATTTCTTGTTAAACTGGGGAAAACTTTTACATAAGCTTATGCAATGTTAAAATAACTGTACGGGAATGAATGGTTATCCCGCACACAAGTTTTTGAATGGTTTAAACGGCCCTCAACGTCAAAAACAGACGGAAATATTAGAAAAATTGGTAAATTAATCCGCGAAGATCGTCGTCCAAGCATCCGAGGACTTGCTGAAATAACAGGAATCGACTGTTTGAAAGAATGTGTTTGCCAGAATTTGCATGAATCTTTCAACATCCGCAAAGTTTGCGTAAAAATGGTGCCAAAACTCCTCACGCCTGAGCAAAAGGAATCAAGAAAGAACATTTGCGCTGACATTTCTAAACAACATTGACACTGATCCAGGCTTGTTAGGCACGGTGATTCCTTGTGATGACAAGATTCGAAAGTGTTGAAGCGGTCTTCCAGCACGGCTTTCAACAATGGAAAAATCGTATGGAGCGGTGTAGAGATTGCCAAGTGGAGTACAATGAAGGCGAAAAAGTTACTACTGTAATTGGTAAAGAATAAAAAGTGTTATGACAGCAGTTCGGTTATTTAATAGCCACACCTCGTATACACACACAGTTTTATATACAATAAATGTTGAAATTATTTATAACCTCTTGTAAGTATTAACAAAGATTTTACGTATATTTTAGGTGTACCAGATAATTCTTAATTCCAAAATTTCATAACTTTAACGTCTACAACGTGTTTTTTATAACACAGAACTTTATTAGGAATTTTCATAGACAACACACTATGCGCGATAAAAAAAATTTGGAATCCGTTATTTTTTTCATGAGATACGTTCGGCGTTCGAGAATATGAGTCAAAAATGAATAGACCATATTATGCATTTTTTTAACAAATGTATAGCTTAACGGTTTTTTAGATGTTTCAAATTCACCATTCTAAAATTTCATTTCGTTAGCGTGTATTCGATGGTCTGTACAGAAATAATATTTTTTTGCTGCTTTTTATTTCAAAAGGATTTATATTTTTTACCTTAAAAAATTGCGTTGCTATTACTTTTGAGATTAAAAGTAGAAAAATGAACAATTGAATCAGGAAGTAGGTAGTACGCAGTGGCGGCCTGTGGAATTTGACACCATAGGGGATGGTTACTAGATCTAAGTAGAAGTCTATAATGGCAAAAAATCTGCAGGGAAAGCTTGCGTTTTTTTTTTTCAAAATTTAGCTGCCTCCGGGCAGATCTTGGAAACGGCTTGCAAAATATTTGCGAATTTTTTTTTTCATAATCACCGAGTAGATACAAAGTCTTTTTATACTTTTGATTTTCTTAACATTTTGAGATCTGTAAAAGATATGGTAATTTGAATTTTTATTTCATCAACAACATTTCGTCTGTGAGATTTTACAATAGTTGTATCTTTAAATAAAACAAGAATTTTACAAAAATCACAAGTATACGAGGACTTTGTATTTACTCGGTGATTATGAAAAAAAGTCGTTTCCAAGATCTTCCAGGAGGCAGCCATTTTTGGAAAAAAAATTCGCAAGTTTTCCCTGACTTGTTTGCTATTATAGCCTTCTACTTAGGTCTAATAACCACCCGCTTAAATATGGTGTGTATCCCACGCCTCCTTACGGAAATACGAGCATGTCAAATTGCATCGGCCGCCACTGGTAGTACAATTCATTTTTCTACGACTACGACTACGACGCTAAGAAAAACAGCATTTTTTCTCACACTTTATACAACTACAAAGTTATGTTTTGTTCATACCCGTGAGAATCATTTCTCACAGTTCATTTCCCACATTTGTACATTTTAAATGGGGAATCGTCGACATCAAAATGAACGTAGTTGGGTGCTAGCGTTTCTGTTTTAAAGTAATTATTGAAAATAATTGTTTGATCTGTCGAATCGTAAATATCGAATTATTTATAAGTAAAACAAAGTGCTTTAAATCAAATATATTTAAAAGCAAAATTTTAAAAAGTGTTATATGCTAATTATTTAATTGTTACTAATTATGGACACAGGTAGCAGTGATAATGAATCCGAAAACAACACCACCAGAAATACCGGATAGAGCTGCCGCCGTAAGTTTAAATTTATTACCACAAATTTCAAGGAAAAAATATGAAACTGCCTATGAAAAATTTTTGACATGGAGAAAAAATTCTAAAATAAAATCATTTTCTGAAAATATATTATTGGTATACTTTGAAGATATTTCAAAAACGTTTAAAGCATCTACGCTTTGGTCTCAATACTCTATGTTAAGAACAACTATTAATATAGAACATAATGTCGACATTTCAACGTATCCAAAATTACGTTCATTTCTAAAAAGAATGTCCGAGAGTTATATTCCTAAAAAATCAAAAATTTTAACAGCGGAAGAATTGCAACAATTTTTAAATGAAGCTCCAGACGAAATGTATTTACTAATAAAGGTAAGTTTATTTATGTTTATATAATTACTTAGTTTTTTGTTTTCTCACAATTTGTTTTAATCTAAATTTTCACTAATGTTATACAATGTGTAAAAACATCTGTAGATATTTTCTTAACCATATTACATGTTTAAGTGAGATAAAAAGACAAAATAATGAAGTCTGTGCCGTGGCGCATAGTTTAGAGCTTAACTTTGAGACAGGTGACCGGGGTTCAAATCCCAGCACCAAACAAAATGTTTTGTACTATTTTTTATATATTAAGAACATATACATTGTAAAAATAAAACTGTGAGCTTAAAATTTTATTCTTTGCGTTCTTTGTAGGTTGCAGTTGCTATTGGCGTAACAGGAGCATGTCGGAGAGAAGAACTGTGGAAATTAAAAACCGATGATTTAAAAGACTTAAATTCGGCTTTACTAGTTAAAATACAAAATACAAAAACTAAGAAATCTAGAACATTTACGGTAACAGGAGAATTTTATAATATATATAAAAAATATGCCGCCCTTCGACCGCTTGATATGTCAGAAAATCGATTTTTTATAAACTACAGAAAAGGAGAATGTACCAGACAAGTAGTCGGCATCAATAAATTTGGTGGGATGGCTAAACAAATCGCCACATTTTTAAAATTACCAAATTCTCATTTATATACAGGTCATTGTTTTAGGCACTCCTCAGCAACAATTTTAGTCAATGCTGGGGGTGACCTTTCAACCTTAAAACGCCATGACGGATGGCGTTCCAGCAGTGTAGCAGAAAACTACATCGATGACTGCATCACAAATAAAATTACAGTTGCCAATAAAATTGTTACATCGATTGAACAGCCAACTGTAACTAATCCTTTTACTCAAATGGACACAGAGAACTCACATTATTTACATGAAGATCAACCCTCGACATCAACGAATATTAATATAACAAAAAACCTTTTAAAAACCAACGACATACCAGGATTATCTTTAAATAATTGTAGCAATTTTACTATTAACTATAATTTCAAATAAATAATGTACCATCGTTTTTTTAAAATATAGTTATATAAAAATAAATGCTTGTAGTAAATTTCTTTTTACATTTTTATAAAAAATGTGCGGTCGTAGAAAAAACTATAGTGTGCAACATGTGCAAAATGCAATTTCTCACTCGTTTGAATTGCGCCACTCGCCTACGACTCGTGTCGCAACTTTTTCAAACTCGTGAGAAATTCGCCATTTTATGCACTTGTTGCAAAATATACTCATTTCATTACAGTTTTTTTAAGATTGCAGGCTACTTTTTGTTTAATAAACAACCTCATCTCGTAAAGTAATCTGATTTTAAATACTAATCAGTCGTATTTAAGACGATATCATCAAGCAAAAATTGGTATTGCAAGTATTTTTTTTAAGTTCTCCAGAAAAATGGGAAATCTAAGCTTGTGAACGATGCCGATGTTTCTTATTAATTCGTGTATAAAATTGTACCGTATAGAGCCCAGAATCATATCGTTTGGCCCAATGTTATTTTTGGTGAGACTTCTGAAACAAAGACTTCATACTATGGATACGACAGTTATCTTTATTACATTATTTATCATATTATTTATTATATTATTTATCCTACAAATTGACAAAAAAGAATAATAGTTGTATCCATAATATGAAATCTTTGTTTCAGAAACCTTACAAAAAAATAACATTGGGCCAAACGATATGATTCTGGGACGGGGGTTTCATAGTGAACATACATTTATGTATATTTCAAATTAAGTAAAATAATAACTTTTTTAAGCACTTTTTTTAATCAGGGTGTCACGTAAGATTTCTTTTAAAGTTAACCTTTAGTCTCACTGGTTATTAAAATTACGCAATTAAAAGAATTTTGCGGAGACGACTTTTAATGAGATAAGTGGGGCGCCATTTCAAAAATTATTTCCAAATCTTAACAAATCCCGAGAAACAAACAACGTCCATAAACCAATTAGCACATGGCGATAACATATTAACCTCGTCATACTAATCACGCGATCGATTTATTTATAAATCGTTTCCATGTGCGCCATCGCATGCTTGATAAATGAGATATTTTATTTTTTTTTTAATTGGCCGAAACAGCGTCACCACCAGGATACGGCCGAAACGAATCAGAATTGTCTCTTAAAATGTCGGCCATTTTGGTGGACATTGAAAATATAGCAAATGTAAATAGGCCAGGTGATGACATCTAGCGCGTGGTAAAGGATATGGAATCTCAGCTCTCCTCTCACATTTATTATCGGTGAGTTCAAGTCCCGTCTGACAGAATTGGAATTATATTAAGGTAAGGGTTTCATCTGAATATGTACACCCCCTAAACCCCTCTATAGACTTTGTAAGAGAGGATATCTCTATAATTGTTTCTATTTACACTTTTGTACAATGAACGTACACTGTACCGTAACAAATGACATATTTCAATGGTATTTTTTTCTTTAGAAATGGTCGCCATTCAAGAATGTTAATATCCTTTCAAATGTCTCTTGAAAGTATTTCAACATTTTATGATTGATATTTTGAACAGTTAAGTACTACATTTACTGGTAATAGTGGTAATACACAGAGGAACAAGCTGAATTCAATAAAAAAAAAACAGTGTTGTTCTTTGAAAAAAAAAAATGTGTAGGGGAGAGTCTACAACAGTGGCCACCAGTGGCGGCCGGTGGAATTTGACATGCTCGTATTTTAGGGCAAGGAGGCATGGGACCAACATCATAATTCAGGGGATGGTTACTAGACCGACTATAATGGCAAACGATCTATACTACTATACTGTAATGACTAGACTAGACTATAATGGCAAAAAATCTTCAGGGAAAACTTGTGAAACTTTCCGATAATGGCTGCCTCCGGGAATATCTTTACGCAAAATAAGAATTTTGCAAAAATCAGAAGTATAAAAAAAATGTATTTACTCGGTGATTAAAAAAATATATTTCGCAAATATTTTGGAAACCGTTTCCAAGATCTGCCAGGAGGCAGCCATTTTGGAAAAACATTTTTGCAAGTTTTCCCTGAAGATATTTTGTCATTATAGCCTTCTACTTGGGTCTAGTAACCACCCCCTAAAATATAGTATGGGTCTCATGTCTCCTCACGGAAATACGATCATGTCAAATTCCACCGACCGCCACAGCTGCCTACGTAGGAACAGTGGTCACTTTCGGGCTATATTTTTATTTATAAAGAATAGTGGCTGCCACCCACTGCAGAGGGGTCCAAGTAACATCCTAAGAATATTAAAGGGTAAAGTATCCTTGAACTTTAAATTTTCTTCGTTTTGTATGTCCTTAACTTTAAATTGACCGCATATAGTTTAGTAAAATACAACGAGAGGTTACAATATTTTGATTATATTAAATAGCTTTTGTAATTACCCATTGTTTCAAAAAACATGTAGTTGATGGTACAGTTGTTAGGTTAAAAGTAAGTACAGTGGCCACTTCTTTATCATATTAATAAGAGATGACGGCTGTACCATCATTAGAAAGAGAACTATTTAGAATGGCTTTAATAGGTAAATTAAATTATACTCTTCTTTTCTACCCTAGTTTGTACATTAACGTTAATAATTGTTAACGATTAACAGTTAAACTACTTTGCTGTATACATTTCAGTTGTTTTTTTTTAAATAATCTGCATTATTACTGTTATTATATTTGTGACATATTTTTAACATAATATAACTTTATTCTAACAACTATCACCCGTTTGCATTGTTATCTATTTTTTTAACAGTACCTAATGGCCACTATACCATATCCTAATGGTCAGTGTACCACCAGTGTAGGTACTTTGTGTGCCACAGTATCCACTTTATTTTAAATTTTTGTAACTCTTTTTTTTTCAGTCTTAGAGTGAAAATCTGTAGAGAAGAATGTAGAATTTGTAACCTAGTGCTATCAGGGTGGAGAAAAAAATAATTCTGGCTTTTGTTACATTTTCTTTAAAACGTGGCCACTGTTCCAGACTCTCCCCTATATTTGAAAACAATTGTTACATTTTTTACATTGTTATTTGAAATTAAAAAATGTGTTATTATTGTTGTAAAACTGCATTAATAGAAATGAACATTAAAAGAAAAAAACAGTTTTGTCATGATTTTTTTTTTCGACCACTTAGATCCCTAAAGAATACATAGGACCTTTAGATCTTGACTCAAAAAACTTTTTGATTTGATAAAACAACACACCCAATTTAACCCAAATCGGTCTGATAGGTTTTGCACAATAATTTTGCAACCTAGTCCTTTGAGAAAAAAAAAGTGCGATTTTCAAAGTCACAAACTTTTTTTTGCTTGTAAACAATTTAAACAGCCCTGTAAATTTTCGATCAAATGAACTTTAAAAACAAAACCTCAAAAAGGTTCACGAATAATTCACGAGTTCGAAACAGCGACGCGTTCTCAAAGTGTCATTATCTTAATTTCTAATGAACCAATTTTTGGAGTACGAATTATTATCTAAGAAATAAGGATTTCAAAATGCAGCGGCCGCAAAAATTCAGCGCAATTCAAAATGCAGCGCAAATTTTGATGCGCCGCCGCTCCAGCCGCCCCCAAGCGCGCCTGCGCCGCCGCTGCCGCCGTTGATGGCAGCGATCCCGAAATTCTGAAAACGGGAAAATCAATAGAGGCACGCCAGTGCCCCGAGTCGTGTTCCGCGTATACCCCTTGGAGGACGCGTCTGCAGTATCCCCCGTTGCGATTGTCATGGCCGCGGTTGGTGGGCCATGACGCGCCCCCCAGCCGACGAAGAAGGTGCCGCGGGCCTGCACAGGAGTCTGTAGGCCGCCGGAAACATGCACCTGCACTTCGAGCGAACGGTGAACGCGAGGAGCGACTGTCCCGTGCTGTCGCTAACCTGGATGGGGAAGGTGCCCGACGAGCTGCCGGAGGTGAGAGACGTGGGGGCCGATTGCGGACGGTTAGAAGCAGCTACCCGAAATTTTAGCTGTTTGTTAGTATTTGCGGTTATGAGCGGCTGCTTCAAACTTATCCGCGGAGGTGCTCCAATCAAGTGCAATAGTCGGAGAGCTCGCGATAAAAATCTGCAGGTGAAAGCCGATATTTCATTATAGTGTTATTTATATTAATGGTGTAGATGAGGCATCAACAACTCGCGAGATCAGGTAGCGGGACAACTGGCGGCACGCTTTGAAGTATGTAGTAGAACAAAATATGTCGTAAAAGAGTTTTGTAAAGGTTGAAAATTTATACGTAAACAGTATCTCCAATATAAATTAGGCACAAAATCGTGACACAATGTAGATCTAGGACGTAGCGCGTCAGCACTTGAAATAAGTTTTAACAACATAAGTGTTTGGTAAAAGCTGAAACTTTGCACAATGTTAGATTATTGAATATAATATATGAAAAAAAAAACAGTCGAACATCGCGTATGTATGTATGTATGTAGAACCAATACAGTTAGCAGTCGTTAGAAGTAAGTATTATCAGGAAAGCGCATTGCGTGTCGACTCCAGTTGTCACTGTATCTGATCTTGCGGGTTGTTGCTGACTCATATATACCCTTAATATAACACTATATTGAAATGTGGGCCTTTACAAAACATTTGCATTTTTTTGTCACAAGCTCTTGGACTATAATAAAAGTCCGGTCGCAAGAACTTACTTAAAATGTATTTTGTCAGTTTGGCGCAGAAAAATTGACATTTCCGTCCTAGTCATGTTAAAATAGGCTATCGTGATTTGTGACAAAAAAGTAATATGCAAAGAAAAACAGTAACCAGATTTCTAAGGTTTTTATTAGATATATTAAACTTTTTTCATTTTTTCGATTCACTGAAAATTAAAAAAATAAAAGGGTGTCAATTTTAAGTGACTAACCCTGGAGCTTGTAAAATATATGGCATCGCGTCTAGCAATTAATGAGCAGATTACAAATGTATGAGATATTACTGTATATTTTAAAAACAGTGTATACCTAACAAAGTATTTATTATTTTCTCAAAAATGCAAAGACAAGAAACTATACATTTTGTATACATATTTTTGAAACACGATACTGTATATTCTTAAATATAGTACATATGAATAGTGTCACGTTTGCAAATTTTTTTAGAGATATCTGTACATATTTTACTTTTTAAATACATATTAAAAAAGTATTGGTGAAGTTATTTCTTCCGGGTTTTGCCGCGGTCGTCTAAATTGACTTGACGTTTCGCTGATCATGCTGTCAGCTTCTTCAGAAGGTTTCTAAAGACTGAAGTTTCTAAAGACTGAGTTTCTGAAGACCTTCTGAAGAAGCTGACAGCATGATCAGCGAAATGTTAAGTCAATTTAGACGACCGCGGCAAAACCCGGAAGAAATAACTTCACCATTAGACAACAGCCGTGAAAGCCTGCATTATATTAAAAAAAGTATTTTTTCGAAAATATATAACGGCCATACCTTACGACATTTTCCTGTATAAATTGTTATTTTTATCCCCTGTGACGAAATTTATATCCCCTGTTTTTGAACGAAAACCTCCATTAGCTTTAACAAAGGTTTACATTTAATAAGAAAGGATCCCTAACATCTCTCGGGCCCACGCATCAAAAAGGTCGAACATTAGAGAAAATGGGCGTTACGCAAGGCATTATGCGTCCAATTTGTAGCAAGCAGAATTTTCCTTTCCCAAAATAACCCTCTCCCCGTGACACTTTCCAACACTTATGAAAGGGAACGGGGGCAGGGGCGAGATCGATAAGCCAGATCGGGTTAATCGGGTATTATAGTTGTTTTTGATACGCTGCCGCCTTTGTCTGCTAACGTCACTGGAGGGAATACCATTATCCCGTATTCACTGTGGTTTGTAATAACATGTATAGAAACTTTGCAAGAAAATTTAGAAGGTGATTTACCCTTAAGCTAGATTTTATTGATAATATAAGCCATAGTAGTTAATAGAGTTAGCCGAAATGTGCCGCGGGACATAGGCGTAAGCCCGTAAGCATCATAATACATATGGGACATTCCACGCCAACTGCGCCACTAAAAAATATATTTCTCTGAAACTTTGTATATAAGTAGTATGTGATAAGAAAAGTTGATACCTAAAATTTTAGAGCTCAAGTCACATTACGCTTGATTATGATTATGATTTTGTGGCTATATTTAATATTAATTAAATATAGCCACAAAATCAATAAATTCACATTTATAATTATATATGTATGTAAAACTTATCCTCTTAATTAGCTTCACGACGTAGTTTGGTTAACAGTACTATTACGAACTGGAGAAGATTGGTAAAAACTAGCATCATATCTATACATGATCTATACTTGTCTCCGAAAGTCTTGTTCGCTGTGATGAAAAAATATGCTTATATTTTGAGAACGACCGTTTGACATCTACCAATATACGAGGTGTGGCTATAAAATTAAAACCGAACTGATGTCATAACACATTTTATTCGTTACCAATTACGGTAGCAACTTTTTCGCCCTCAATGTGCTCCCGTTGGCGATCTCTTACGACTACACCGCTCCATACGACTTTTCCATTGCTAAAAGCAGTGATGGAAGTTCGCTTCTATCAGCTGGTTCAGAATCTCCGTCGCTTTTGCTTTAACCGCTTGTTTCGGGGTCGTAAGTAAAAAACCACGATCCATCACAAGTAATCACCGTGTCTAACAAGCCTGGATCAGTGTCAATCTTGTTTAGAATGTCAGCGGAAATATTCATTCTTGATTTATTTTGCTCGGGAGTGAGGAGTTTTGGCACCATTTTTGCCCAAACTTTGCGCTTGTTGAACGATTCGTGCAAATTCTGGCGAACACATTCTTTGTCGATTCCTGTTATTTCAGCAAGCCCTCGGACGCTTAGGCGATGATCTTCGCGGATTAATTGACCAATTTTTTCAATGTTTTTGTCCGTTTTTGACATTGAGGGTCGTTCGGGGTGCGGATCGTCTTCGGTCGTTTCACATCCCTCTTTAAACCGGTTAAACATTGTACAAGCTTCTGTAAAAGTTTTCCCCAGTTTAATAAGAAACTTGAGATTAACTCGTTGCTCCATCTGAACATTTAACATTTTTTCGATGTGGCACTGGTGCGTAGACTAATTCAAACGATTGCTACAGTCAAACTGAGTGACCCACTGGCTTGTCCAGCGAGCTCAGGGTGGGACAGGAAAAGTATCACCAGACACAGTTCTGTTCAAACTTATCGCGACACGCTCGCAGCGCGCTAGTAGCAGCATCAGTTCAGTTATTTAATAGCCACACCTCGTAATATAGGCATAATTAAAATACTCTTTGCACTCACTTAACGGATCTGTAAATGCACCATCACAAACCTTTCCAGTTACTATGAATAGTTTTTAAAGCTGTTTCAACGGACACATCTTGAAATTTGATCTAGCTCACCTTAGTAGCTGCAACTTGAATTATAGGCGGCAGGATTGAATTATAAACTAACAGCTCTTATTTGCTGGAAATGTCTCGTTAATAAATAATCACAGTCGTGTATTTTTTAATGCACATTTAATTCACTTTAGCAAATCCCTCGTACAGTTGGTAGATAGTTACGTAGCCTTGTGCAATCTGGTAACGACATCTCTGGAACGTATTTGTTCAAGAACTTACGAAATGGTCGTTTATCAAATACATTCAGGGGTACATCGCGGGCACAGGCACAACATTAAAAGTAAGTCGAACATAAACTGAGTTCTCAAGGACTTCTCTCTCTTTCTCTTTTTTCTCTTCTTCTTCTCTTCTTTATTTTTATTCTCTCTTTCTTATTGTCTTTTTGATTCTCTTTTTTATTTTTATGTTTCATACTATTTATTTGACGACAACCCTAAAAATTAACAATGAACACATTTCACAAATTCAGTTTTATGAGATTACCTTGGCTGTAAGTATATGCTTTTCAGATTTTTTGACGATGTTTAAAAGCCGAAATATGAACACATGTGTGTTTCACAAACGAGAAACTCCCGTCACGTTCATTCGAGTTCACAGCTGAAGCGTCATATCGACGCATGGCAACAATGCTGACGGCCATTTTATCTTTTACTGTAATCCGAACAAATAACGGAGCATTTAAAAGCTAGCGATAACTTGTTAAGTCGATTTTCCTAAATTGTAAAAGATTAATTTTGAAATTGTTAAAACACCAAACAACATACTCCCTAGACTGTAGCTAAACTACTAAGAAAATAACAACTTTGAATTAGTGAAACATGCTCGTTCTTATAAACCTGTACATATCGTAAGCATAAACATTTGCTTGCTCTTACGACGTTCACCGCATAATTCTCCAAATTATCCTCGTTTTTCTCTCGATGTAAAAGTCATTCCGGCAGAAACGACATCCATTCAAGGCAAACAACGCGGCAGAGACTTTCTTGAAACATCTCTCTATAATTGAGTTCCTTTTATCCAAGTATCTAGGTCGCCGCCGACGGACTGAACTCTGTATAACGCATTAAATCTCGTGGAGAACGTTATTACGTTATACGTCGCTTGGTTATAAACGGTTCCAGGAAACTCCCTGATTAGTTTCCGTCTGTTATTCCTGAAAAATATCGTTAGTTAAGGTGAGTGCTTTCTAAAGCTAAGTAATGTTCATCAGGACAAACAAGTCAAGTAATATTTTTTAATAGCATATAGAATTGTTCAAATCAAAAATTTTTGAAAATTACATTTGTCAATAAACAAAAAAAAATAAAAAGGTTACCTTATTATTTTCTACAATTGCATTTACCCGGTTCTGCCTTAAATTTTAGGGAAAGGTAAATTCGAAACACAGTAGGAAAACATACCTAATGTTTATCGCTTTTTTTGTGAATCATTTATTCCTAGTAGGTAGGGGAGAGGGAGGCACAATGATACAATTTTTGTCGTGATTATGATTTTGTCCAAGACAAAGTACTTGTCGCCATCTTCTTATTTTAGGATTACAGGCCATGTATTTGTCTTTCATATGATACTCTATTTAAAGGAAAAATAAAAAACAAGTTTGGAGTTTTTGCAACTTTTTTTAATGTCTATATTTGCATCAAACTACATCTCTGGTGGGGTAAATTGATACAGTGCTGAGAAACATTGATACACATACAATACACTAGAGAAAAAAGTAATATTGTAGTACAATATTTACTGAATTATAGGTTTAGGAACTGTTGTAAAATAAAAAGATCTATTTTGGCGAAGAGTACCACCAGCAGCAATGGATTTGGGCAGTTTGAATACGACATCTCCTCGAAGCACTAAACTGATGTCCTGAACGTTAGGAAAAACAAAAGTCTTATGCCAGTTTTTGTTTTCGTGTAAAAAATTGACCTCTATTTCATAGTCATTATAAATCGTGACAATTTGTCCAACACTTTAAAGTGTACGGCTGTTTTCCTTGTTAAAAACTTGACAACAAAATCGCCTACATTTAATTCATCATCACACAACAATAGTAGTTCTTCATCACTGACATCATCAATTGAATCAGATAAGCTCATTTCCACTTCACTGTCACTTTCGGATGAACTTGGAACATTTCGAACCGTTTCATTAATATTAAATTTCACCTTCTTGGTTACTTGCTGTTTTTTTTCCTTACTTGTTGTCCTCTAATCGTGCTTTTTCTGGTGTTGTTATGTAAATACGAGACTTACTCGCCTCTGCCTAGTTGTTTGTATAACTTATATATTTAGAGTGATATATTCTGATTTGGTTTCCGCCCGCAGCTTCTTCTTCGTGCCCAGATTCATCTGAAACCTCTGGATTCTCATTTTTATTCTCTCTGGATTTTTTTCTATACTTTTCGATTCTATGTTGAAGTGTAGAGGGTTTTAAACCATGATCAGCAGCTGAAACTCAAATTGATTTGTGATGTTTAATAACATCGGTTATTGCAGCCTTTATAGTTCCTTCGTCAATGAATGCTCTTTGTCATAAGTACGTACCATTTTCATTAACCTGAAACAAGTAACATGTCCTCGTATAACTACTGAATCTTGTTTATACGAATAAAATAGTACATTTGTAAATTGCAGAGGTACATTGATACACTGTAGAGGTACATTGATACACTATATCAATGTACCTCTCATATATATGTATTAATGTACCCCAAATGCACTCTGACAGAAATAATCACTAGTGACATATTTAACCTTACAGTGCTTGGTTGCAAACAATGTTTAAATAATACTTACGTTTAGGAATGGTGACACAAGCAGCACTCTATTGCTACCACGTTGGTAAAAAGACACACATGTAAAAAGGCATTAAAAATTACTTTCTCGCGCCAAAATAAACTAAACACATGTAACTTTACTCTCATTCGTTTTTCCGTCATTAAATTTTTATGACAAGTAGCCCACACTAGTGCCATCTTTGAGTTAATAGGTTGAAACAAATGGACTTCTTCTGCAGCGAAATTTTAAATGCGTATCAATGCGCCTCGTGTATCAATGTACCTCTCTCTCCCCTATTTTCTAAAATTCGAAATTAATAACAAGACAAAAGAATCTTTTCATCTCTAAGTTTTCGAAAAATGTTTGTTTTGAATAGTTCCATACACTGTTAAAAAATATGAATCAACTTATGAATCACCCCGTATACTGACACTACTGAATTGCAAATCAAAGTTGTTGTATAGCAATGGAAGTAATACTACATATAGTATTACTTCCATTGCACAGGTGCAAACCTATGCACTCTGTGTCGATATGAAAATGCTTTACCGAAGGTAGTCATTAGGGCATATAATGCAACGTATAAATCTTCCGTATAGAGCTCGGAGGGATCAGTTTTGTGCCACCAAGGGAAACTTCATCCCCTTTGCATTGAAAGCGCTAAAACTGTTCAGGGGTTATGGTATGAGAAATGTATCAATTTAAAGGTAATATTTTCGCTATAAAGGAAAATACTACCTAATATAAGTTTTGAAAGAAAGTTTTGACAATATATTTGAAAAATATGTAAATGCGATATATAAGTTTCTGTAAAGAAATGTAAACTGAAACTTATTATAACTTGGCGTTACATCAAAGGAATGAATTTTTTCTCGTTCTCAGGACGAAGGGTGGAAGTTAAACAGGACGAATTACTATCAAGAGGGATGGTTGGCGACTGGAAACGTCCGAGGCATCGTTGGGGTTACTTTTACGACAAGCCACTGCAAGAAAAATGTGGAATACCCTCTACGTACAAATTATAATCTAAGGGGCCACAGATCAGAGGTAAATATAAAAAAGCGTTTTACAAAGTTTTTACAGTTTATGTATCCATTACTTTTCGACAAGTCGCAGGGGTATCAACTGAACAAATCATCAAGAGTTATCAAGTTTTCCTTCTACCTTATAACCTTTCAAGTTATCTCCTCCATAAAAAACACGCGAGTTTTCGTCGCTCTAACTCTACACTCAGACTGACTAATAATCGCGTGTTGCTGCGATTTCTCCTCCGAGATTTCAATCGTCAGCCACAGGCCGTACGATGATAAATTGGCCCGCAGAGAGTATGAGCGCCATCGATTCGAGCGCAAATTCGCTGACTAATTGCAGAAGAATTAATTAAAAGCCATCGATCCGATGGAGTAATTTGCCTGCGAAGCATCGTCGGATTGGCAATCTCCGGCGCCACGTGGGCACGGACCGGAAATCGAATTATCGAGGGGGGGACCTGCTAAAACGGCATGTCTGCACATCGCGACCTTTGTCCAGAATACGTCCAATTCGAATAATCAATCGAATATAACATTTTCATTAACTTACGAACACTGTAATATGAGAAACTTTCCCTCGATCTCTTAAACAAAATATGGTGTAAAAAACATTTATTTTTCATACTATTTATTTGTGTAATCGCTCTACAGCAGTATATGTGACTACAGAAATAAATATGTGTGAATCTCTTCTTCATATTAGTAGATGTAGACCTCTCTCGTTTGCAGGTTATTTTAGTAAAATGGAACGAACCCTATCAGAAACTAGCGTCATGTGATAGTTCAGGAATTATTTTTGTATGGATAAAATACGAAGGACGGTGGTCGATAGAGTTGATCAACGATCGAAATACTCCCGTCACGCATTTCTCGTGGTCCCACGACGGTAGGATGGCGCTCATATGTTATCAGGTATTGTCCCTCATCCCACCTCCAAAAAAAAAACGTTCTACGAAATCAATTTTTCCAGGATGGTTTCGTCTTGGTCGGTTCGGTGGCGGGTCAGAGGTACTGGTCGTCCATGCTGAACCTGGACGCCACAATCACCTGCGGCATTTGGACGCCGGACGATCAACAGGTCTACTTCGGAACCACATCCGGCCAAATAATCGTGATGGACGTCCACGGGGCCATGGTGTCCCAGGTGCAGCTCAGCTCCGACGTGGGGATCACCTCCATGGCCTGGTCCTGCGAGAAATTCAAGATGGAGGAGGGAGACGACAACGAATCAGGTGTTAGTAATTCAGGTATGGGTGACTAGAAAGGTACAGCTTTTCAAATCTGGCATGTCCACCTTTTATAAGTACTTAACCTTCGTAAAGTTTAATTCGATTTTTTTTTAGGAGACAGAAAATTTGTTTTGGCAGTCGCCTTACAGAACGGCTATATATTTTTGTTATCCACATTCGACGACGTGTCGCCCATCCAAATAAACACCGGACTCCAAGGACCGCTGTGCATGGAATGGAGCAATTCCAGAGAATTCTTGGCTGTGTCCGGACTGTCGACGAGCACTCCTACCCCCGGAATTGTACTGGAGTTCACGAACGTCTTAAAATTTTATAACGAGAAGGGCGTGCTGCTGTACTCCACCGCCATACCAGACAGACATGTAAGTGTATCTCTAAAATACCAGAATAAAATTTCAGGGTTTCGAATATTTTATTTTTTATTCCAGGCCAGAGTTTCAACGTTGACGTGGGGTCATAATGATAAGAGGTTGTTTTTGGCCACAGGCACCCAGATCCACATAGCCTGGGTGTCTAAGAGGATTGCCTCCCTTCAACTCCTGTGCAGACTGAGGATACACGATCTAATCCAGACCGAAACACACCTCGCCTCTCTGCCCTTGCCTCTCCGTTTAAGGAACATCATTGGCAATCTGTTTGCTCAAACTATTAGGGTAAGTACTTTTCCTTGTAATTACTTGACACTTTTCACTTCGACATTTGTTTTGGCCTATTTTATCCACGGCTTCGTATCTGCGTGTTATAAAAAAAAAAACGTTATTTCACAGTGCTGCGTTCCGAAGCCTAGTGCTTTAAGGGAATTCGTATCCCGGCCCCCCATAGGATCCGTTCGCCTGCACTGCACCATGATACGGCACGACGAGGAGAACAACTTGTCCTCGGGCACGTGCTACACCCTGTATTTGGAGTACCTCGGCGGACTGGTTCCACTTCTCAAGGGCAAGAGGACGAGCAAGATTCGGCCAGAGTTCGTCATTTTTGATCCCCAAGTCGAAGGTGATGTTATAAAGAAAAATATATAGAAACTCATAAAAATTTATAAGAACTTTTGTTTGACTTGATTCTTGCTCTAGACTACCTGCTGAACTCCTCCGAGTCTAAAAGCTCGTCTTCCTCGAGCAACTCGGCTAGTGCCGGAGGTTGCAACAGCGATACGTCGGATTCCGATAGGGAAGACGGCTGCACGGGCTCTCCTCGCATGCAGCGAAGGAGAAAACGGAAGAACAGGCAATATTCTCACTCCAATCATCACGACAGGCAACCGTATCAAAGGACAGAGCAAGATAACGAACACGAGGACCTCTCTTACGTCGACACCCTCCCAGAGGTAGGAATTATATTTATATAAATTACTTCTGCGTGGTTGATTTTCATATTTATTTAAAAACACCCTGTATGTCGACTGTATGTTTTTCAGCAAGTACGCCTCGTCGAGGTGACCTCCAATATATGGGGCACGAAATTCAAGATTCACGGCCTGGCGAGCTCGGTGCCCGCCAACCTGGGTCAGGTGACCTACAAGACGTCCCTCCTGCACCTGCAGCCTCGCCAGATGACGCTGGTGATGACCGAGTTGAGGGACGATTTCCCCGTAGGCCCCGATCCGAGTTTTAACCCCAACCTGTTCTCCGAGGACGAGGAGGAGGGGGGAGGGCAGCCGGACGACAAGACTCGTGTCTCCAGGGGCCCCCTGGACATGGACAGCTGTCCCCCTATAGCGCCCATGTCGCCCAGGGGTAATGTGCTCGGCAAGCAGAAGTGCTCCTATTTGCTGCCAGAAGGCACTGTTCGGCGAGCAGGTACGTCTGAACAGGGCAATTAGTAAAACTAATTATACATATAATTGGTTTTAAGAAGTCAACAATCTCGAACTCGCATGTTACTTTGAATACGAATCTATCGGTTACATATGTACATTAGGTTATGGTTTATTAAATAAAAATAGAATTTCAATCACCGAACTGCGTCTGGCTGCGACCTTAATTATCCGTTAATTAAATTAGTTGCTTATGTTGAATTGTACATATGTAGGTACTTGAGTAAAAAAGCAGATATTTTAATTGTATTAAGGGGGGCTTTCCCGCTTTTTTCGCTGGAAAAAAAAGGTTGTTTTGGGATTTTTTTTTGAAGTATAAAACAGATTGAGACATTTTTTTTTATTAAAAGATACAAGTATGTATGTTACATTCAATTTTTTATTTATTTTTTAAACCAAAATGGCGGTCGTCGATCCTTGTTCCAATGCAGCTACTTCAGGCGGACATGTCTCATGTAAATGAGAATTTTCTACGACGCTATTCCTCTGAAATCAAAAAATGAAACATTTTTATAAAATATAGGGTTGTTGTTAGTGTTTATCATAGGGGTTTTTTGAAATTCAAATTTTACGCGATTTCGTGCAACTTTGAAAAAAAAGTTCGATTTTCACCTTAAATTTCTACCTTTAAATTGTTATTAAAAATCGAATTTTTGTAATATCAAAAAAATCCTATGTTGATCACTAACGGCATCATTTGTGAACATTTCAAAAGAAAAATCATTCAAATCGGTTAATTAGTGTCCGAGAAAAATTTCATTGCAGTTTCAAAAACGTTGTTTTGAGAAAAATGCGTTTGAAGTTTTTTTTACGTTTTTTTTTTCATATACTTAATTATGAAATTTTTTTACTTACAGTTCGTCATCAATTCGGGGCCCGTACAGGACACCCTCCTCTGCCTTGTAGACCTCATTTTGGCTTCACGTCAGATAGCGTCACGCATTTTTTCCACTGAATCCGTATTTCGCCGAATACGGATAATAAGTAACAGACCGTAATAAGTTGTCAATTCGCCTACTACCTTGATGGTCAGTTTTTCTGTACCTCTTCCCCGAGTCCCTTGTCTGTTTTCTTCGCATTACAGAGCCTGGTTCCCATGCATTTTTCTCCACGTGACCGACGCATTCCTTTTTCAGTACTTTCGGATCGTTGTTGTACGGGTCCAAATCCAAAATCGCCTTGAAGGTCTTACTGTCCCCGTCGCCAATATACTGAGCATATTTTACATTATGCTTTTCTTCGGATCGTTGAAACACTTCCTTTACACTGTCCACCTCCATTTTCCCTGTGTGACTCTTTTCAAGCGCCAGGACTGTCGTCATTAATCCGGCTGTAACTCGAAATCTAATACGCGGATCACTTTAAAATTTCAGGACAATAAATTTGATTGTATAAGGCATCGATTTCAGTAAAAAAAAAAGGATTTTTTTGAAACCGAAAAGCGGGAAAGCCCCCTTAATATAGGTTAAAATTAATTGTTTATTTTCGCGCATTTGAAATAATGAATTGTATTAAATTATTCCCAAGTATTGTCTAAGTACACTAAGTTATTAAATTTATGTAAATTATTAAATTAATTGGTTAATGCGAATGGAAGGAAATAGGTATTAATTATATAATTTCAGTTTTAAATAAAATGTTTTCACATTTTCTAAAACAAATAATTAAATTAAAGTTTCGACAATTATTCATACAAATATAATATAATTAGTCAATTAATGCAATTTCATAATTTAATTAGCTTTATTCTTTTTTTAGAGACGCCCAGTACGCTGTTGGCGAAACCGGAATCTTATGAGGAGAACTTTTCTAGCGTAGAAGTAAATAACGACGTAGTTAGTAATAGCATTGATCAAATCCGTCCCCAATCATTTGGAAGCACGAGTAACAGTGCACAATTGAGTTTGCGTCCAAATAGCTCTCAGAATACGAGTTTCATCGGTCAATTCATCCAGAATGGCGGTCAGAGTGGCGGCAATCAGCGCCACGCCATCTCTCCGATCTGTTGCGAAGTAAGTCTGCAAAAAAAATGTTGGATTCGGAACGAGTCAGTACAATGGCCAGTTCTGGTAAAACTTAGGTTAGGCATGTATCTGACTCAGATTAGCTTCATAAGCGGATATTTATGTTTTTAAACTGTTAACCAGGTATCCGTGCCGGCTTTGCAGTCGCCCAAGAACGCGGTGGCACCCAGCGACATAATCTTCGACCGCCCCCCGGCCACCACGGTGATATCGTACTCGACGAGCGACTACTTCACGGGCAACAACGTACTTCAAGTGAAGTCGAATCTGATCGATCACGGGGCGAAAAACGTCTCCGTGATGCTCAACATGACAGAACAACACAAGCCAATTGCCAGAAGGAAAGCGGAAGATAACGTTGTGGAAGAAAAAAGGAATAAAGTCGCCGTGAACGAGCTGAGATTTATAGACGAGGAGAGCTCCGCGTCATCGGGGGGGCCTTCCACGTCTAGAAGGTTGCCTCCCCCCACCACGTTCTTCATTGATTCCATGGTACGCAGCTGTAGCGTAGGTACGTACATTTCCGTCGATACTAGTCTGTTAATTCTTCATTTTCGGTTTTTGTTTCTAGGCTTTCTAGATATGGTAGATGCACAGTTAGTCCCCAGCGAGGCTTCGTTACAAATGCTGAGGAAAGAGTTTCCGAAACGTTTGGTACTAGTCAATAAAAAACCTAGAACGAAGAGGCAAAACAGGATGCACTCTAAACCCTTAGACCACCACCTTAAGATGTCGGATATGGGCCCCAGATTGAAAAACTACGGCAAATCGAAAAGCCTGGACTCCAGCGACATCTTTCCGCATGGCGACATGAACATTTCTAGTGTCGCAAAGAAGAAGGAAAAAGACATCCTCGAGGTGGAGCCAAGTATTGTTCACTGCACAGAACAGAATATAAAACAGAACGCTGTTGCCATGTCAGAGAACGAGGTTTCGAAGAACAACATGAACAAGAGTGGGAAGAGGGACTTCTTCTCGTCGCCGCTGATGAGGAGGAAAAAGCCCGAAACGAACGCCACCAACGAGAAGAACAGGGGCAGAAGCAACCAGAAGAAGGTCAATATTAACCAACAGACGGAAACTGGTGCGGAAAAGAGCGGTTTATCGATACACACGCAGGCGCTGACCAACCTAGAGAAGTTGATAACCAGACTGAGGGAGGACGACAGCAAAAATTCTCCGTCGCATTCTCCTCGGTTGCCTAGGAGTTCCCCGTCGTCGCCGGCGCCCAGCAAGAAAGGTAAGTGACCAATTCAATGTGGTCATATTTATTATTCCCTGTTGTCCAAGGAGTGAGACCGCAGTCGGCCTCGCCCATACGCAGAAAACTGCTGAACTCCCCGCTGCTCGGCAGGAGGAACAGGAAGAACAAGAACCAGGAGAGTTCCGACGACGAGGTGAACAACGCCTCCGGCGACGAAATTTTCAACGGCACCAACTACAAGGACCTGGAGACCTTCCAGAAGTCGCAGCTGCGGCAGAAGGTAAGTCTCGCGTTTCCGCCCATTATATTCTTTAACTCCACGGAATTTTGCGTTGATCTATCAAGTTGAAGAGGGGCAAAATCGAGCCGAACGGGAGCAGCTGCCACAACCAGATCATCCCCCAGCGAAGGGAGTTTGTGATGCACAACAAGGCGCCCATGTGGAACGAAAACAGCCAGGTGTACCAGCTGGACTTCGGCGGCAGGGTGACCCAGGAGTCGGCGAAGAACTTTCAGATCGAGTTTAGAGGCAAGCAGGTGAGGGTGCCTGTCCATCTTATTTTCAACCTATAATTCTTTTAATATAGCATTTACTTTGAGATAATAAAAAATCTGCATTATTTGATCTCTAAGTAAATAACAAGCAAAGTTTTGCTAAATATTTATTCATACATTTTCGTTTCCATGATAAAGAACTACACGCATATACATACACGGTGGAGACTTTAACTGGAATATATTCGCTAGCGGGGTGGTGAATGATTTTTCAAAAAATTCCCGAGACACGTCAAGTTTTAAATGTATTTACCTACATTTTGCAAGTAATGTGAAAAATATAGCCCTTCAGGGGTGGCTGAAACCACCCTCGACATGATTTTTTTCAAATGCAACCCAATGGCTTGTGACCCCTCATTGTAAAGCTGGTGGAAAGAGGAATCCAACGCACTGATCAAATTTTAATTTTTAGTATGTTTGTAGGGTTGCATACAATTAAAACAATTTAAAAATTAAATTTATTTTCAACGTAACAATTGTTCAAAATGTGCACCATTCACTTGTTGGCAGCATCCCAGTCTGTGGTAGATTTCGTCCCTTACATTATGCAACATTTGCGGTGTTAGTTTTCCGATTTCCTCTCTTATCCTTTCCTGCAGATCTGCTATGTTGTTGGGTTTCTGAATGTAAACCCTACTTTTAAGATGTCCCCACAAAAAGAACTCCAGTGGTGTAAGATCTGGAGATCTTGCTGGCCACTCAATATTACCTCGCCTCCCAATCCACCTACCGGGAAAAATTCTGTCCAGATACTGACGAACAATGGCAGCATAGTGTGGTGGGGACATCTTAATCAGCCCCATCTTGCTAAAACCATAACCTCTCGTTAAGTTAGGGTTTAAGGGGTTTGGAAATAAATGACATAGCACTGGCATTAGTTCGTGCTGGAGTAAACGCAAGTATCTTGCTCCATTAAGAGTGTCATCAAAGAAAAATGGTCCTACAATTCTATCTTGTATTATTCCGGCCCACACATTAGTTTTCTGTGGGCGCTGAGTATGAAGTTCATCCAAGGGGTTCTCTTCAACCCAGTAACGACAATTTTGGCGATTTACATGCCCATTTAATGTAAAAGTAGCCTCGTCAGAGAAAACTATCCACTCTAAAGATAACTGGTTTTGATCAATACAAGTCATCAATAAATCGCAAAATTCCAACCGTCGATCTGGATCATCTTCAAGTAGCTCTTGAACAGCTTGCATTGTATATGGCCGTTTTTTCTCATATTTAAGTATTTTTAAAACTGTTTTGTGATTAAGATTACTATCACGGGCCAGTTGACGGGCTGGAGTGATTGGATTTTCTAGAGCAAGCAACAAATTCAACTTCGTGTCGTCATCAACAACAGCCTGCCTCTTACTCGGTACTTTCCTGACATGACCCATCTCTCGATATTGTGCCTCAATTTTACTAATGGCACCTTGATTTAGTGGTGGCAAGTCAGGATGCGTTTCTCGAAACAAGCGAACAACTTCGCATTGAGTTCGCGCCCTATCACCATATCCAATCATCATCAAAATTTCGGTTTTTAGTGATTCAGTTAAATAAGACATTTTCACCAATTTAAAATAACACTTCGTTTCAAACTCTGATTACAGCATACAAACTAAATTACTCTTTGCGGCCGTGTAAAAACACTAGCAAAAAATAACAAATATCAGTTGTGGCAAAAAAATTGCTTGGAATTTTTTGTGGGCATATGAAAAGTAAGGTTTACATTCCAAAACTAAACAACACACATTTTGAGTATGAAATTGTTGCGTCATAACATAGTATAAAACAAAGTCGCTTCCCGCTGTCTGTCCCTACCTATGTATGCTTAGATCTTTAAAACTACGCAACGGATTTTGATGCGGTTTTTTTTAATAGAGTGATTCAAGAGGAAGGTTTATATGTATAATACATGCATAATATAGTAGAGAAACACTGATAATTTTAGAGGTTTCTAATGTGATGTCGTAAATAAACACATTTTTTTTGCGCTTACATTGCAAACGCTGGCTGAACCCAACGAGATAGATCAAAATAATGTACTACAGTATTGTACACCTTAAAAAGTTCTACAAAATAGTCCGCGATGGTATATGTCTATCTCTTGGGGATAACCCACAATAATCATTTTTTATCCTTTACTTTTTACGAGTAATATTGGCTTATTTACGAAGCGATTTTAAGCAATACAGCATTAATCCTTATCCAATTAGGTACCTTAAATACATTGTGCATTTAATATAGATCAATATGGCCCTTTACATCATGTAATTTAAATTAATATTTTCGAAGATATTACAGATTTAAAATACAGGGACATAGCGGTTGCGGCGGTACCGGCCGGCGACGCGTGCCTATAAATGGCGCGTCGAAGGCCTGCGTTTTTTTTTAATAAATAGAGTGATTCAAGAGGAAGGTTTATATGTATAATACATGCATAATATAGTAGAGAAACAATGATAATTTTAGAGGTTTCTAATGTGATGTCGTAAACCGTGCGAAGCCGGGGCGGGTCGCTAGTTAAAAATAAATTAAACTATAAAATTACGTTTTAATTGTATGCAACCCTACAAACATACTCAAAATTAAAATTTGATCAGTGCGTTGGATTCCTCTTTCCACCAGCTTTACAATGAGGGGTCACAAGCCACAGGGTTGCATTTGAAAAAAATCATGTCGAGGGTGGTTTCAGCCACCCCTGAAGGGCTATATTTTTCACATTACTTGCAAAATGTAGATAAATACATTTAAAAGTTGACGTGTCTCGGGAATTTTTTTGAAAAATCATTCACCACGCCGCTAGCGAATATATTCCAGTTAAAGTCTCCACCGTGTATATACACTGGTGGCAAAGTCAGATCTTCGGTCTGTAAATTGGTGTGAGTAATTCATTGGTTAGAACAGCGGTTCCCAATCTGGGCGCCACGGCAACAATAAAAAACATTGTGAAATTTATAAAAGAAATAAGAAATCACATGATAATAAATTAATCCTAAAATAATCTTAAAAAATCCTAAATAACTGTAGTCATTTAAATAATGAAGGAGTCATTTAAAAACGATTTTTTGGTCCTAGAGAAGGCATACAAAAGTATAATACATAAATCCAATAGTCCATTTGATAAAAACACTCCACCTTGCTTGTTTGATATAAGGTGGGAAGTGTGAAACTAAGTTTTCGACCTTGAAATCCGGGGGAGAACTTTTGTAAGGCGAAAAACCACGAAATGTTCGCATTTTTTTTTTTTTTAGTTGTTTGCTTATATCTCTTAAACGACTCATGCTACAGAAAATTTTATACGTTCCGAAATTAAAGTAGGTAACATTTCCTACATAATAATTCATTGGTCAAAGGTAATGTTGTATGTCGTGTGGTTCGAATTCTACAGAAGTTTGAAAATCGTGAAATGAAAAATATTTTAAACATATCATATAACAGTAAACTTGTAAAAATAAAAATTCGCAACCGATTGGGTCGTTTTTTGGCTCAAATTGCAGGTGCTGGATGCCCGAGAGAGAGTCAGAGGCCCGGGGCTGCAAAACTGAATGAGGCCACCCGGTCTTAGAAGTTGATGTATTTTTACAAGCTTTTTATTCAGTTCACATTTGTATATACGAGTGTGTATGTTTAGTTCAAATCTTGCAAATTAAATTTAAACCAGCTCCTCTCAACCAATTTTGATGAAATTTTGAATACTTATGTAAAGTCGGTGACAAGAAGATGGCCATAGAAATTCCTTAACTACACATGATAAACCCATCGTGTTTGGGCTCGTTTGATTTGTTTTGATGGTTGCTCTTATTTTAGTAGTACTGTCAATAAAAAAGTTTGTATTAAAAATTAAATTTCTATGTATAGTATAATGTATGTTTACGCTATGCTCTAGCAGATAATTTTAATTTACTTACATGAGAGGAGGCCTGTGCCCAGCAGTATATAGGCTGATGATGATGACTTATATTGAATATAGATATGGATGAGGAAGATAAAATACGAATCGGCAACAAATAATATAAAAGGTAGTTTATATTTTCTCTAAGTATGTAGCTATTTCACATGTTTTCATGCCTTCATTTTACTGAACTCCTCCATAACTTCAGTGAAATCAATTTTCTTTGAAATTTTTCTTTCAATTGAAAGCATGGGCAGATTGACGAGTCACTCTTGATTCGTTGTAGATCCAAGGGCGTAGCGATGGGGGCGATGCCCCCCCCCCCAAAGGGTCAAGTAAAAACCAAAATACTCGGGGGAATGCGGTTGCCGTTGCCTGACTGACTTTTTTTTTTTTTTTAGCTTATTTGTTTCAACTGCATTGAGCCCCCCCCCCCAAAGATAACTACTGGCTACGCCCTTGTGTAGATCGAAGACAATTCTTTAATAGTTAAAGTTTGTAAAAACTTCTCTAGCATGATGCAACTGAGACGCAAATGATCAAGAAGTATTAAGCGATGTACAGGGTAACGATTAGCAGTAGAAGTAATTTTAACTTTAAATTATATAAATCACCGGTATAGGCTGTACCTATTTATTTGTATCTACGGGTCCTCCAACTCCAAACTGCCCCTTGAGCATATTTTTAGCCTTTGATCAGTTTAAGATTTGATCAAAAGAACTTGTCGACATTTGGAGGCCCCCCTGGGACCAGAGGCCCCGGGCGGACTGCCCCCTTCCGCCCCCCGATAATCCGCCACTGCTGATTACGAATCTGAAGTTCGATTTTCAAAATTCAAGATTGCGGAGGTTTTTTTTTTTAAATCAACCGATTTGCACCAAATTTGGTATACGGGGGTTTTTGGGGTCGCTGATTATGAATCCGAGGCTGATTATGAATCATATTTACAAATTCAAGATGGCGCAGCGGATTCATAGCGCTTGGGTAATCCGTCTATCCTCTATTCAAAAATTAAATTTGTATTCAAATTTAACAATACAAGAATCTATGCAATCAAAAATTATATTTAATTTAACATTTACACTAAAATGCTTGCATTTGATTAATGATTAGTTATTTCTAAATTGTTTTATAAAAATAACTACACAGCTACTAACTTATTTTAGTGCATAAAAAAATAATTGCTAATTTTTTGATGACAGAAATTTAATTTATGTGTAAATTCAAAATTAATTTAAAAATCAGTCTCATATAAATTCGTCGATTTTCAAACTTTCGTAGAATACGAACCACAGGACACAATTACCTTTGACTGCATTTTATAGGAGATTTTGTCTACTCTAATTTTGGAATGTATACAATTTTCTGTAGCATGATTCTTTTAGGAGATATAAGCAAAAAAATAAAAAAAGTGCGAAAATTTCGTTGTTTTTCACCTGCCAAAAGTTCTCCCTCCGGCTTTCGAGGTCGAAAACTCAGTTTCATACTTCTCACCTTATACCAAATAGTCCTAGAAAAAAAATAATTTTCCCCTAATTAATGCAAGCTGAACCTTTCTGAGGCTACGCATCAACTGGGTTATAAGGTATAAAAAAATTAGCAGGAATTAAATTAATGGGCCGTAAAATTTGCAGTGAATTTTTGTTGTTATGCCAGAAAGGGTGTCGTGATAAAAAATGTTTAGGAACCACTGGGTTAGAAGGTAGGACACAGACCACTAATATTACATCCTTCCATCCGTGGCTCCGCTGTAGATGTTCAGTTTGTAAGTTGATGTCAGTCTCTAGTTGGAGGGAAGGGCTACAGACTAACAACATTACATACTCACGGTGGCTCCGCCCACCGTGTGAAGGGTGTAATGTTATTGGTCTGTAGGATCTAACCAATATCAACTTACAAATTGAAGATGTGACTTTGCCAACAGTGTATATGTTTTGGTCCCGTTTCGTAATAAATACAGATGGTTGAAAAACCAATGTGACTTTACAGATTTTTTTCTCTGGTTTCTCAAGGTGATGCAGTTTGGACGCATAGATGGCAACGCCTACACCCTGGACTTTCAGTATCCCTTTTCTGCGCTGCAAGCGTTCGCCGTCGCCCTGGCAAACGTCACGCAAAGACTAAAATGATTTTTTTCGTTTGGATGTGCCAATTCTGGAATTTTAGTAGTCCGTTATCGTTTACCTACGTTTCGTTTTCTGCACGTCTTTCCTTTAGATGAAATTACTATATATATATATTTTATAGATGTTTTGGATATATTTGTTATCCACGGGAAGCTGTCACGTCGTTTCTATTTGTACTTATATTGTATTTGAACGTTAATATTATTGACATTATTACCAATAAAAAGTTTTTTGTATAACCACCGTTTTTTATTTATTTAATCTAGTTCTATTAAGAGAAAACGATGTAATAATGCATTGAAAACTCTCGAAATTTTGCGGTTGATACACAACCTCAAAATTAGTGTGAAACAGTCATAGTCAGTGTAATGTATACCAGATAACGCTATGTGTATGTTTTTTATACAACCTACCGCCGATGAAATTAGGGTAAAAATTTGATATTGATTTCACAGCTACACAAAAAAAAATTCAAGGTGTCCTCAGCTAGGTGGTGTTTTGCAGTAATACAGATTGTTTACGATTTCTTGCCTTGGTTAAGGGGTTATGGGGTTATAAGGTTATGGGGGATTAGATTCATGAGCTTATTAGGTTGGAATATCATCTGGTTTAATGTTTATGGGATTTTGTTAATTGGATTTAGTGTTGGAAGCTTGAGTCATAAGGTTATATGCTTTAATCGTTCAGAATATCGATTTTTTTGAGGTTATGAAAAATCCTGAGCTACTGGGGTGGGGTTAAAAGGTCCACGGATTTGGATTCAGCGACTCAAAGAACGCATACTCATGGTCTGACCTCTGGGCCCGAAAGTCGATTTTTTTTGCGTGGCTTTGTTTTTAGAGGGAGTTTTAAAGTGTACACCAAGTGGTATATGCTTACAAATGAGGTACAAATGGTACCATAGTTTGGACTATTTCCATGTGATCCCTAATTTTTATTGAAAAGTTGTTGAAAATTTATTATTAAACAAAATGTAAAAAACCTTTAAAATATCCTTGGTTTTTCTTTTCTCTTCTAGATAACTCCAGAACTATTCATTGTAGAGAAAAGTGGAAGATAGAAACAAGTTTTGTTTACATTTTATACAAGCGTTAGTTTAAAAATTAAAAAACTCGTTGTATTGTTGCAAAAATAAAAATAAGTAGAGAGATTGAAGAAAAACAAAGTGGTTTCATGATTTTTTGCCCACTAGGATTATACATACGATCTTTAGCTCACGTTAGATATGTCGTGTTACACGTGTTATACACACGACGACGATAACTTTGTGATATGTCAAAACAACACACCAAATTTCATCCAAATCGGTGCGATAGTTTTTGCACAATAATTTTGCATCAAGCCCGTCAAAAAAGCATTGAGGAACCTGACGTTTTTTATGTGTAAAAGAGCGTTACAACTTTCGAACCCTTTTTAAAAATTTATTTATGTATAGAAAATTTACAATCCTTTTATTGGGAGAGCCTAGAGATAATATTTTAAAAGTTATAAACATAATAATACTTTGATAGCGCATCGCTGTTTTGACCTCGTCAATTTTCTTTTGAAGGGTCGTGACAAAAATGTAACTTTTTTTTAATGAAGCGTCTGTCGGAGCTATAATAATATATTTACACTAATATATAATAATCACTATAAAATATACACTAATAAAAAATAATATATTTTTCAGATTTCATTTGATTGAAAATTCGCAGAGCTATGTAAATCTTAATACATAAAACAAAGTCGTGTTAGTTACACCATTTATAACTCAAGAACGGCTGGACCGATTTTTATGATCTTTGATCTGTTGGATTCGTCTCCGCCCCGAATAGCAGAATAACTATTAAAATATCGGAAAAATTCACAGAAAAAAAAATATCCAGAAAATTAATTTTTAATTGATGTCCACTGCAAATCAGTGACATACGGGTGATCGGTGATCGTGTAAATTTTGAACGACTTGACCGATTGAGGTGGTGTTTACTTGAACTGTCGAGACAATGGTTCATAGCTATGCTAAGATTCGATAAGTAGCGCCATAGTCATAAAATTCATTAAATTCAATATTAAAAGAGCAGGACGACGTCTGCCGGGACAACTAGTTGTTCATAAGCCAAAGCAATGTTTATAACTTTAACAGATTCCAAAGTTTTCCAAATGAAGGGATTAAATTTTCAAAAAAGATTCGAAAGCTTGACTGCTCTTTTATAAGTAAAACAATTCAGGTTCCTCAAGGCCTTTTTACAGCTCTATAATCTTGAAAAATTGCGTTTTTTTCACAAACGACTGGATTGCAAAATTACTGTGTAAAAACTATTAGACCGATTTGAATGAAATTTAGTACGTTTATTTACCAAAAAGTTTTCTGAGCCATAATCTGAAGATAGCATGTATTGTATAATCGTAATATAAAATGGTCGAAAAAATTTATGAAGAAAACGGATATTATTTATTCCTTCCAATTATTGCTGTTTTGCAACAACAATAGCGTATTTTGTTATTTCTAACCTATCACACCCTATGTAAATTTTAATAAAAAAAAATTTTCTTTAACTTTTCTCCAAAATGAATAGTTCTCGAGTTATCTAGAAGAAAAAGAAGAAACAACGGATGTTTAGATTTTTTTTTTAACTTTTTGTTTATTAACAGATCTTTCACAAATTTTTCAATTGGCACACATCGAAATGCCGGAGTCATTTCAATAAAAATTAGGGATATGGCAAAAGTCCAACCTAAAACAGATACCGCCTGGTCTACTGAGGACATAAAAAAATTATATACCAGTATAATCAATAGACTTTATTTTTGTAAGCATGATTATAAAATCAAGCAACAAACGTATAACAAGTCTTAAACTCTATGATAATACCTTTGTAACGATATTCTCTTCTAGTCGGTCTAACACTTACGTTAATATATCAATATAATAATCATTAAATTATAGGCATGTATACAAATAGTGTGTTCCCCATTTGAGTCAATAGGCAGTCTAACGACTATTTTAAATTATCTAGATAGGCGTAGCGCCAAAGAAACGGGTCGACGAATACTTTTATTGCTTAAATAATCCTAAATTTGGTTTGCGTTGAATTTATTGTCGGTTCAAATGAATTCGATAAGAAACCAATTGTTTTTTTTAGACCCATGAACGCCCCCTACTTCTAGTTTACGTTTATCAGTTTTTTTTTGTTAATTCTATCTCTATTTAATAAATACATTCATTTTTTTATTTTAAGGTCCTTTAATAAACCTTTATTTTAAGTATATTTTAAATCTATTATGGCACTACGTGTTTTTCTGGGGCAGTACAATGCAAGCCGTTGCCTTTGAAAGTTTGCACTTTTTAAATACAAAAACTGTTAGTTAAATTGAGAAAAAAAACATGTTTATTGAAAATCTTGCTTAGAGAACTATAACCACGATCCGTACTTTTATGTTTTTAAATGCAGAAAAATAAATAAAAATCCCTGGTGGAAAAGCTAACGGCTTGCTCGGAAAAGAGACAACCCCCTGTACGCTTATAAAACACCGTATCACAAATCAATCGTCTAGTCAAAACTGAAAAACGTCTCGATTATTATCAAGGATACAAAATATCTTCGGTGAGCTCTTCGAAAGTATATAAATATCATTTACTGTTTATTTACAGTTCAGGTAAAATTGTCCTTTTAAATTTTTATATAAAATTTCATAAGCATCATTTTTGTCGAAGTTTTATGCTCTCCGACGGTAGGACGATATCGGTGGATGTGGTGGCAGAATTCGGGCATCTGTTTACCCGCTTGCAAGAAGTTATTTGCACACAAAAAAGAAACTACAAAAGCTATTAGACAATCTTTTTAGACAATCGTTTTAAAGAATTTGAACAAAGTATATCGGGCAAACTAAAAGACAAATATTAATCAGACTTAAACAACACTAGCTCACTTAAATGTGGAAGAACACAAAAGTATTGCATTGTCTGGCACATTTTTGAAGTAGAAGATGGTTAGAAACTGAACAAACTTGTCCAGTTTTTGTTTTAGCCTACTCCGTTTTTTTTGTAATTTGTTAAAAATGTTTTTTAAAAATGTGTGGTTAATAGCAGTATTAAAATATTGAAAAAAGATATGTCAATTTAACACATTACAGAAAAATATTCGTATCATGTACAAAAATATAAGTGATATGTATACCAATCTAAAATAGTTCTTGCTTTTGAGCAAGATCACCTCAAGTGGACCCCCAATTTTCCATTTGATCATGAAATTCAAGTACAACTATTTTATTGTGAAGTATTCACTACCAATAATTAGACTATGGAACGGTTTTTTTAAAATTTTCATTTTAACATTTTTTTTTTATAATGAAAATGTCGAGGACTTTTAATTAAAAAAATTGATTCCGAACCAACCGACAGAGATAAATGAATGAAATTTTCAGGATTTATTGTTAAATATCTATATTTTGTTAAAATACTCAAAACTAATAATTATTTATTTATTATCATATTGTTAATTGACTTTTAAATAAACAAATGAAAATTTCAATGACTTCTCCCTCAAACATTGAACATTTTTTTCATTGGTTACATGCATTATACATTTAAGTTTGATATCCTAAAAGAAAATTTCATTGCTCGCTATTAATTTAAACAATACAATAAATAAAAAATGTATTTATCACCGCGCGGCGAGCGCTGCCGAGAGACCTGGACTTCACTTTAACTCCGGTCAGTCGTAATTAATAATACCAATTATAAATAATGTTATTCAAGGAATTTTATTTTTTTAAACATAATATGGTGAACAAATAGATACAATAATTTCTTATGCTTAAATTAAGACAGAGAGAACTACCAAGTAATTAAATATAAATTTTACAGTAACGCGTTATTTTATTTACTTTTTAAAAACTTTGTTAGTGATAACTTTTCATCTTGTGAAACAAGCTTACACTGCAGTGATATCTACAGAGAAATGAAGCATGAAAATTTTGTAGTGATTTCCGAAAAAATGAATCACGACGCAAGTTCAGTTCACCTTCTTAATTTTTGAAATTATAGGTGAATTTTTTTCAAGAATAAAAAATTCTTGAAAAATAAATTTAGTGACAATAACATTAAAAAAATCTCATATTTTTCGGACGGAGCGGCTTCACAATATAAAAATAAATATAATTTTGCCAACCCAATCAATCACAAGAACTATTTTGCTGTTGAAGCGGAATGGAACTTCTTTGCAACATCCCATGGCAAATAATATGGAGCATGTGATGGCTTAGGAGGAAGTGTAAAAAGGCAGGCTTATCGTGCTAGCCTTCAACGTGACAATGATAAGCATATAACGACAGCACTTTTGTTATTCGAGTGGACCAAAAGTTCTTTTAAAAAAAATTAAGTTTGATTTCTGTTCTCAAGAAGATCATGACTCTCATGAACAAAAGTATAGGCAACGTTTTGAAAAATCTGTTACAATAAAAAATACTCGCCAGTTTCACTATTACAAACATTTAGATGGTGTATCAATGCAGTGTAAGCTTGCTTCACAAGATGAAAAAGTTATCACTAACAAAGTTTTTAAAAAGTAAATAAGATAACGCGTTGCTGTAAAATTGATATTTACTTATTTGTTAGTTCTCTCTGTCTTAGTTTAAGAATAAGAAATTATTTTATCTATTTGTTCACTATACTATGTTTAAAAAAATAAAATTCGTTGAATAACATTATTTATAATTGTTATTGTTAATTACGACTGACCGGAGTTAAAGTGAAGTCAAAGTCTCTCGGCAGCGAGCTGTATCGGCAGAGCTCGCCGCGCGGTGATAAAAAAAATTTATATTGTTTAAATTAATAGCGAGCAGTGAAATTTTCTTTTAGGATATCAAACTTAAATGTATAATGCATGTAAATAATGAAAAAAATTTTCAATGTTTGAGGGAGAAGTCATTGAAATTTTCATTTGTTTATTTAAAAGTTAATTAACAATATGATAATAAATAAATAATTATTAGTTTTGAGTATTTTAACAAAATATAGATATTTAACAATAAATCCTGAAAATTTCATTCATTTATCTCTGTCGGTTGGTTCGAAATCTATTTTTTAATTTAAGTCCTCGAAATTTTCATTATAAAAAAAATTGTTGTTAAAATGAAAATTTTGAAAAACTGCTCCAGAGTGTAATTATTGGTAGTGAATACTTCACAATAAAATAGTTGTACTTGAATTTCATGATCAAGTGGGAAATAGGGGGTCCACTTGAGGTGATCTTGCTCTTTTGCGAGAAAATTATGTAAACACAACAGATAAAAAAAGAATATCACAACTCCTCAAAGAAACCGTATAAAAGTGGCGAGTCGAATCAAGCAGTTCGCGGCACAGCCAACAGGTGGCGGCAACACGCTTGTTACATCTCGCCAGTGCTAACGCATGCTCGTTTGATATAATTCGCTCGTTTTTCTCCGCCAACAGAAGCCCGAATTCTGCCCGATAATCTATTATAAAACACTGTCATATATACATAACAACGCGCGCTGATGACACATTTTTCCGTGGATGACGATGATGTGATGAAGATATGGGGGTGGCTTGTGAGCAAAGATTCTACTGGGGCGGCGGGCATCTCACCACCGTGGTGGTGGCGAATTCGGAGAACTTCTTGTCGATCGGAATCCGGTCATCGTAGAGGGTGGGGGCTTGCAGGATGATGCCCGCCGTGCCCACCAGCACCGCCAGCGTGAATATCCAGAGGAAGAGCCTGTCCAGGACCATCGCCACGTACTTCCAGTCCTCTTTCACCTGCGAACGAATTACATTTTATTTCATGCGAGGTTATTTGCCTCGAATATTAGTGATGGGAATCGAAAGCAAAAATATCGATACTCGGTATTGCAAGTATTTTGAATTTTTCGATACCCGGGTATCGATAGATCTATCAAAATTAATCGATATATTGGTAATCATATGAATAATTTTCCAAAATTTGAACATCATAACATAGTATAAATCAGTCGCTTCCCGCTGTCTGTCCCTATCTTTCTACTACCTATGTATGCTTAGATCTTTAAAACTACGCAACGGATTTTGATGCGGTTTTTTTTAATAGATAGAGTGATTCAAGAGGAAGGTTTATATGTATAATACACGCATAATATAGTAGAGAAACACTGATAAGTTTAGAGGTTTCTAATGTGATGTCGTAAATAAACACATTTTTTCCGCTTACATTGCAAACGCTGGCTGAACCCTACTAGATAGATCAAAATAATGTACTACAGTATTGTACACCTTAAAAAGGTCTACAAAAAAAGTCCGCGATGGTATATGTCTGTCTCTTAGGGATAACCCACAATAACCATTTTTTATATTTCCGTGCGAAGCCGGTGCGGGTCGCTAGTTTAGAATAATTGAATGTGAATATAAAGTTAAAAAAATTATTTGATGAGCAGGAAAATAATCCAAAATTTAACGACTTTTTTTTTTATTTTTATTTATTAAAAAGGATAAAATAATTGCTCTGGAATAAACTTTCTGAAATAAATTAAAACTTCAAATGTCTCTCAACATCAAGCGAGATCAACAAAAATAAAAATACCCATTTCTTTGGTTTTGATCAATAACATAAATTTAAAAAAACATTTCGATTAATCATACACATAAAAAAAAGAAAAGTAAACACTATAGAAAGAATGGTAAACTGACTCTCGAAAAAGATTGTTTTCATTCAATTGTTACTGTTATAATGGTAAAAATTAAATGAAAACTCCCTCCATCGTCATTTTACTATTACTATTTATTAATACTTACATATCTTTTTTCTGTGCATCACAAATATTGTCCCTAATAATAAGCGTTTTCTCATTTTGCTAAAAATGGAACAATTTTTTCAACAACAGACAACTTCGCTCTTCGGAGGTGCCATTTTTATTTTTGTTTCGTGCATTTTAATGCGACGACCACATTTTGGAGGTCCGACACAGTCGGCCACTGCCAAATGTCCTTCGCAAAGCAGTCTAACGCTAAAACTGTTAGTCTTCGATAAAGCGAAATATTCCTCGTCGTTGGATGAAAAGATTCCTCGTCACTCACACGTCAAAAAAATATCCTGTCCTTTATGATAAATAACTGTTTATTTATTTATTTTTTTGTTAAGTAGTCGAGCAACTTACGCTGCACCACTCAATCTGAATTTACCCACAGTGTAAAGTGTTAATCCAACGAATGAACACCTACAAAGAAAATTTCGTGCAAAATATCTGTTGAAGATTGGTTCGTTCAAATTTTAATTTAAATAATTCGCGCGTAAGCAGCGCCATAGTGCATAGTAAAGCGCGTGAGGTAAGTACAAAAGTTCGACGCAAACGGTCAGCTTCTTCAGTTAGTTTTGGTTCAGTTCACGATACACATATCACGTAGTATAGTTAAGTTCAAGTTCATGTAGCACCTGCGGCATTTGGCTGCCTAAAGTTATATTATTGTGTTTGAAAACATGTGTTACTTGAGTTTAGTACATGTGTATTAATTGTAAAGTGAATCTCCCCTCGACGAAGTACATTGTTGTTAGAAACGAAGCTCAGTAGTTTCTCTCTCAAAAAAAAAAAATACAAATACCGTTATAAATAAAAATACAGTCCACCGCTCTACAGTCTTCACCCCCGAAAACCCCCACAACTCAAATAAAAAGAGTTACACTTCGGTAGCTCACAACAATATCCTCCGCAAATCCCGCTGCAACGCGAAAATCCCTTTAAAAATGAAACGAGTCGTGAAATCGCAGTACGCGCTAAAATATGTATAATATATATCAACTGTCTGTACATGGTGGGCTAGTTTTTAACATTTTATTTAACCCGATACATTCCTAGAGCGTAGTTCATGTAGAAGAACAGATCCATCCACTGCGTTTTATCTGTATAACCAGACAATTCAGACCCCAGAGCTCTAGATTCGTCTCTGTCATGATGGAGGAACATCAAGAAAGATATTAAAGCTAATGTTGCCCTTTTTAAAACGCTAGCAGCGTCTAAATTTCTTAGCCCTTTTTAAAAACGCTAGCTAAATTTCACTGCCGTCCGTATCGGTAAGTGTGAGTGGGGTTGCAAACGTTTCGAAATTAAAGCAAAAGTAAAATGAAGCAACTTGACTCGTCACTCGTCACTATGGAAAATACTTAAACTGACCTTGGTCGAATCCTCCAGCATTTTGGTGTGCTCGGCTATGAACCGGACGCAGAAGCACGACTTGTGTATCTCGGGCGGGCACCTGCTGTGCGAATAAGCGGGGTTTCTCAGCACGGGGCTCTTTATGCCGTTCTCGCTCTCGGCCGACACCGTCAGGTCCTCCGATTCAGAGTGGGGCATCGCCACGGGGCCGTGGATCTGGCAACTGCCCCCGAACGGGCCCCCGTCCGCTAGGCTGCAACGGCACGAGAAAAAAAATTAGAGCCCGTCAAACAGAATGGTAAAGGGTCCTGTACACGTTTGGCCAACTAGCTGGGCCAATGAGTTGGGAGTTGGGCCAAAAATAAGGACACTGTTTACATGTTGGCGTTGCTCATTCTGCATTGGCCATTTGACGAGGATGGATGTGGAAACATCGCAGCCGCGGCAATTTACCTGTACAGCACTTTCAATTATTATAGAAATGTGCACCAAAGAAGATAATTTGATAACATGATAAGTTGATTATATAATTATGTAAGTAATTAGTAGACTGAATACCCAACTAGCTGCCAGTTTAATTATATACATATATTTTCCGCTTTAACGGTAAGTCACCAACTGAAGAAGAGGCCAACGTGTGAACTGTTTTGCCGAATTGCGCCAAGATCCTTTGATGTGTGCACGAAAAACCGACGACATTCGGCTGGCCGGCCGACGCTGGCTGCCAACGACCAAGTTACGCCAAGTAGTCTTGTACACGTTAGCCCAACTCATTGGCCCAACTAGTTGGCCAAACGTGTACAGGGGCATTAAAACTGTGGACTGTTAAGCGTGGTTAAAGAAGTGGGTGTGAATACAAATGGCAGTAGGCGTAGCTAAAAACCAATCGTAATAGACATGATTATGATAAACGATCGTAGCCCACATTACGTCATAAGAGCCACTATCCAATAAAATTACCGCTGAATATAACCATATCTGCTTACTATTTTGCTATCTGTTAAAACGAACGGACGTAGTCATATTACGTAATAAAAAAAATCCATTATTTTTGTACTTTTAAAATATAAGTCGGATTGATAGAGATAAAATAATTTGTAAATTATTGCTTCTAACGAAATTGGAGCCTACTTATGAACTTTTATTCCTTCCCTCTGTGAAACAAAAGAATGCAAAATGGTGCGCGCCCGACATTTCGTTTCTAGTTTGAACTTGAAGAACTGCTCCCGAAGTCGCGTTTTTTTATCAAGTCGCGATGAAGTTTTAAATTTGACTCCCAGCCCAGAGATAAAGACCCTAATGGAAGTTTCCGGAAGAAGTGTTCGATAACAGAACGGCTTTGTTCTTCGGAGGCGCATTAAAAAGTACGCGGAAAGGGATATTTTTCCCTGAGAATTTAAAACGGGGGTGGGCAGCTAGAAGCTCGACGTCGAGTGTTCGAGTTAAACAAAGGGACGTTTAAGTAAAAACCCTTGTATTTTAACGCCCAACCGTCCAATTTTAAATCGAAAATCAGCCGAGAATGTTAAAATTCTCCCAATACCGATTTCTGTAATGAATGTTTTCCATGCAGGACAGCTATAAATTCGCCCTGCGCCACCCCTGGACCCAGACGAAGACATATGTAGTGGCAAAGTTTGGCAAAACTTCTGTATTTACGTTTCCGACCCATTTCCCTTTGTGCTTTATTTCGGGCGCTTTCCTGCCTCCAAGGCCTCGTCCCCCCTTTCTCTATACGATCATTAGCTTTTGCTTTCCAAGTTACAACACGAAAACGTTCGAGATACGCGGTTATACAAATTTAAACTGAAAAGAAACAGCTATAAAGGCGGTAAAACAATTCACGACAAGAACTGAGTTTTAATCACCTCCCGATGATGCCAACATGATTCGAGAATCCCACGCGTTGTGTGCAAAAAGGCGTTAAAAGTGTTCAAATATCAATTTAACCTTGTATTTCATCGAATTACCTTGGCGACAGATCTTCCTTGCTCGGCGTCCTGCTGGGAAACCTCCTCTTGGGGCTGCTATCCTCCCTGTGGACCGTCGTATGGTACGGATAAAGACACGTAGACGGCTCCCTGTCTCTTGTTAGGAACCGATTGGCCAAGAACTTGCTAAAATCGGATATAAACGTTTTATTTGAAGCCACGGTATACAAATAGAAAGTTGCGCAGCCGGGTGCCATAAGTGTGACATTAGCGCTTATGCCCAGTTTGTTAACTTTTGTCTGCCGAGGAGTGTGTTCTGAAGCAGCTTGATAAGTGTGTGCTAGTTTTTATATTTTTAGAGCAAAAATATGTTAAAATTAGGTGTGCTGTATATGGTTGTAATACGAACAATCGTTCTACAAACAGTTTTAAGTTTTTTGGCTTTCCCAAAGACGAGAATATAAAAGCAAAGTGGAAGCATCTGCGTAAACGCAAAGATAAATTCAACATTAAAAATGTCAGAAGTTGCTTTGTTTTACTTTGATTTGAACTATGTAAAGTGGCATCCACTAGTGAATTAAAGTACCTAACAAAGTATAGAAACCAACAGAGCGCTTACCAAGTTGACACGACTTTTTAAAATGCCACTCGACGTGACACTGATTGTGAGATATATTATTTATAAATTAAATTCAGATGATACTTGCTCTGATGATTGTGGATAAAACGTTGTATTACATTTGTTTTACATAGTTGTTTCATCCATTCAAGAATATTAAACTCTCGAATTTCTTTCTCGCGGGTAAACAACCTTTCATGAACAAAACACTTTCTAAAACACTTTTTCAATAAATTATTGTATATAAATTATTTCATCGTTCCAGTTCCACAGTCGATATTCATCAAAACTTATCTTCACATACGTAACATGTCTACATGAAATAATAAGTTTAATGAAAAATAGCGAAAAAAATTTCAAACCACCACTTATAAAGGAAAATAATACGACTTCCCACGGCAAACATTGGGATCGTGAGCACAAGGTGACGTCATGCGCAAATCGGTTCGTAGATATCAGACCTAAACTGCCTAGATATCATACCTTCTATCTATACGCTATACGTATAGGCGTATACCGTGATTTGAAGTTATAAACGCGGCAGTATTGTTACCTATTCGTTTCGAAGACGTACGTAGGCCTTTTCATCACTAGAAGCCTCGGTAGGATGTGGATGAAAACCCTCTTCACCCACGGAGACATCCTGTGCGTTTGCGGCGACCGGAAATGGACGTTAAGGACGACTACGGTCACGCATATGCTACAACAACAACACGATTAGAAAACTGTTACTTGTTTAGAAATAGTATACGGTCATTCGAGCCGGATTTGGTCCTTCGAGCCAGATATAAAAATGCTCAAATTTTTAGTTGATTTGCGGATGTTATTCGTCGTATTCCTGTTTGGCTGTAATGTAACCTCAAGCGAACGACCACGATGCGAACCGTTGGTCCCGTCTGATACCAGCTTTGAGCAAGAACGTCGGCGTGCGCATATAAATTCAGGCGGCGTAGCAGGCGTCGACAGGACGAAAACATAAATTCGATAATTTTGTTTCGAACTACGCACCTTGACTTTCTCCGTTGGGCCATAAATTCGATTTCGGATTATGAATTAGGGGGGCCCGTGCGTACGTCGCTGAGGAATGAGATTTATTTACGCGGGATATGGAAACGTGAGGATGTGTTCAACTGGTACACTGTATGGAGAATTTTTGTAATTATTATAAGTAGAACTTAACTCTAATTAAACTCTATTTAAACACTTGATTTTTGTTTACTTGTTTTTTTTTTGTAAATTATTTTTGGTTTCTGTTCATATCTCATTGTTTCGCCTGATGCCAATGCCTGATTTCAGCAATATAAGATTTGATATATCTATCTCCAATAGTGTTGATGATATTATCAAAAATATTGAGTTTACAAACTAAGCGCGTAAAGTTACTTAACCTCATTATTAAAGTTTATTAACCTATTATGCGTTTAGTTTGTAAACTCAATATTTTTATTAATATCATCAATACTATAGATATCAACATCACAATATCATCTACACTAAGAGTATTTCATAGATATATATGAAATCTTATATTACTGGAATCAGAAACACCGATTCTTCCACGATTGAAATCGATAAAAACCGGTTTCTCCAGTGATATACAGGGTGTTTCATTTAAAGTCAAGTATATAACCAAGTATTTCATTTGTTTTGAAGATCACACGTTTTAAATGATGGCGTAAACAAATCTTGCTAGAAAATTATTATTAACAGTTTTTTTATTATTTTTATTTATGACTTTGACATAAATTATTGAATCGGTGAATTGTCTTGTACAATTAATTTCATATATTTAAGAATTCAAATAGAGTCCGGAGATATTTTGTACCTTTCCCTAAGAAAAAGATACCCTTTTAAAAATGAATTTTTCGTGAGAGCCACTTTGCTCCGCGACGAATTACAACTTTTCGCAGTTTAACGTAATCCGGAAGCGTTTTCTTTTTCCCCTCATTTTTTTAGTCTCCCTGGGAATTATTTAAATGATATAATCTTGAGTAAGAGGCCCAGGCACGGAGGCGAAAGCGTTATGGGACCGGAAATCCGTTTCGTTTCATTAATAACTTTTTTCCGCGCAGGAAATTAAAGTTGCATATTTCGTCCGGTCGTTTTTATACCTTCTTTTTTTAAATAAATTGCCTCGGCGGAAAAGTGGCCGATAGGACCTGCGGTGGCCAAATCGATGAGTGCACAACGGCGAGTCTACTATTATGCGATGCATACAAATTTGCTCTATCAAAAAATAAACAAAACGCTACAAAATAACACCAAATATAACCGAAAAAACTTAAACAAGACAATGCAGTATTTAACAGCATTAAATACTAGTACAGAACCTTTAAAAAAAGTAATTTAAACACATCCGACTCGAAGGACCAAATCGCTTCGAGTTTGCGTCATGTTCGAGTAATGAAACTGTAGACTATTTATGACCATTATAAAGCTTTACGAATTATTTACCTTATTGACACTAGGATCATGGCGAAAATAAGATACTTTCCTAGTAGAGGAACTACGAGGGAAGTAGGCGGGATGATTTCCACCACCAATAGGAAGAATACGTGGAGAGAGATCAAGATGGAGATAGACAGGGTCACCTGAAAAATGAGAACGTATATTTTTAATATATAATGGGCTAGTTAGATGAGACAGAGTAGGAGAAAGTCAAGGAAGTTCATACTTCATAGAAGGCTTTAAAGGGTTTAAATGACTACATTTGTATACTAGTTTGTCTTTATTGATAGATTTTAGTTTTCCATTGCGATGATGATTTTAGGTAGGGTGAATTAATTTGCAAAGTACAGCCCCAGCTTTAGGTGACTTCCAGCTTTATTCAAAATTATGCGACAAAGTTTGTAGAAACACAACAACATCAGGGGTACGTTTGGAAATGCGTAACTGAAGTTAAACTGCCTTAACTGACTATGACAGGTATAAAATGTTTCAAATTTAAGATTAAACGACAGAAACAGAATCATTACTTAGTTCTATTACTTCCCACCGTTTCAAAAAGCTAATTAACGGATGAATATATATGTTTTACAACAAATTAAATTAGAAGGTAATATTTATACAGGGTGTCCCATTTAAAACCGTAACACCCTTATATCTTGTTTATTTTAGCATCCAATTTGAACGAGATTTTAAGGGGTTATACTACCCAGCAAAATTGTTTTTCTGATGTATAAACTATTTTTGGGAGGGCAAGCTTTCAAAAAAATTTTTCAGCTTATTTACCGAACACGTCTCAGCAGTCCAGAAGGTTCGAAAAAGCCACTCTGCTATTACAGTTTTATTGGTAGTTTTTCGTTGGTACAAATGAGTTATACTTTCTCGAAATATATACATATATAGATGTCGTTATTCAATCTTAGAGCACTTTAAACGAGTTTTTCTCGAAACTGTGTTTTTCAAATTGGCGTACAATGTAGCTAGTTCAGTTTTTATGCGATAGACTTGAAATTTTAATTGTAGCTTCTTATATAAATTATCTATCGAAATACACACGACTTTTGCGATTGATAAGTAATTAGATTAGCAATAAACAATTTAAGATCAATTTTTTAAGAGACAGATGAAAACAAAAATTGATGTCAATTTGCGAATTTTCAAAAAAAAAATATTAAAAATGGGTACTTCCAAAGAAAAATTAATGTAGATTAAGTAACTAACTGAGATTAAACGATTTGGTTAGGGAGGGGGTAGCAGTTTCTTGTACATAAGTAAACAATACGGTCATCCTACTTCCATAAAAATATTGTTTAACTCTTAAGGGTGTCACGGTTTTAAGCGGGACACCCTGTATATCGAGGTGTACACTGGATAATGTGAGACGTAATGGGTGCCAGAAGCGGTCCCCCGGGTATTACAGTCGGGCTAGTTCGACACCCCCGCCGCAAAAACCGCGTTATGCTGGAACATTAAGCCCGACGTTTTTGCCGCAAATACATAGTTCTCGGGCGAAATTTCATCTTGGCGAAGTGGAGCTAATGAGACGATTTGGTAACTGTTCTTGTACGAATCGTCTTAGATAACAGCAGCTCCGTGCTGCCTCGGGATTACCGTCATTCTTTAATCTGCAGTAATAATAAGGTAAGGAATCTTGTGACTAGATTTAAAATGAATATTTGTAACTTTTGAATTTCAAGTTTTTTAAAAAACTGGACGTTTTCAACGAAACACCGAACTACTATACTTTTCTCGACGCGCGTTTCGCCAACCATGTTGGCATCTTCAGGAGAAGATTAAAACTAGTTTTAATCTAAAAAAGTATAGTGGTTCGGTGTTTCGTATAAAACGTCCAGATTTTTGTTTCTACGCCGAAGGTTCCAGTACCCACTCAAGGTTCTAGCTTTTTTTTTATATGCATATTTAAAACCCAATTAAAATTCATTTTTTTGGTAGTATCTATATATGTGTAAATTAAACATTTCACAAACCCCTTGCTCAATTACACGTAGCGCAGGGCCGTAACCATGGAGGATATTTAAGGTGTTCAAACACCCCTCGAAATGAGAAACAAAAATTAGACTGGTCACTGCATATTCGCGCCGCATTCGAATGTTTAATTTTGTCAGTTTTGCTGAAAAAGAATATTTTATAGCCCAACTAATTGGCAAAGGAACTATAATCACAAGACACAGAACCTGCAAATACGCGGTAACCGACGCTATAACAGCCGAGTGATCTGTACTACCACTCGAGTTTCCATATATTATCAATAACTGTTCCATATGTTCAGGAGTTAAGCTATGACACCTGTCACTTAAAATAACTAGGGACTTGTATCTATGTGCCCCAACGAGTCGCAATAGGCTCCGCAACAACAGTAGTGGTGTCCTTGGTAGAACGTCCGAAAACTTTTTCTTTCTGTATGTTGCTTTCACAAATACTTGTTTCATATTCAGATTGTCAACATTAGGATAAAAGTTTTGGCAACCACTACGCTAGCTATGTTCTATCCTTTAACATCCGTTGTGTCGCCAATATTAAGCCATATAAGTTTATTGTGTAATTCCGATACTATCTATTTTTTTATGTCCTCAAACAGTGGTGTTATGTATAACTGTCTAAGAGTTGTTTCTGCAGGCAAACTAACTTCACGTACTTTCCACTTACAGCGTTCTGGACAACTTGTCTGAACTGTATATTCTATGATTATTTAGTTGAAACGTTATTTCATTGAACTACGATTGTACTATGTACAGGAATTGACGATGGAGTTTATTAATGTAGACATAACAAGCCATCCAAAAAAAAAGACGTCATCAAAGTTGGCAGTGCAAAAAAGACGTATATGCAATCTTATATATTAAACTTAAAACCTTATTTAATTTTCAAAGATGTTACAGCCTTTATTTATTTTACAATTGTGACAGCCATTTGTCGAAAGTGTGAGAACTACAAAGTTTCACTTCGAGCTTTGACATAACCGCTATTTCCATCTCTCTCGTTCATAGTCAGATTTTATGGCGTTTTTTTTATATCTCGTTACAACCATATTCCAGTCACGTGAAGACCGGTCCTGGAATCTATTATTAACCTACGAGCTCTAGTTATGACATAAAGCTTGTAACCTTAATTTAAACACTTCTGCAATATGGAGAGTTCTGAAAAAAATATTACCCTCTTCTGCTACGTGCCTGCTTTATGGGGATTGGCTAAGCTGTATCTTATTGACTATCCACTACAAAATCAACTTAAAACACGTAAGGTATTATATTGGGACCTTTTCGTTTAGTATTTCTACAGGAAGGTTTTTTTGAAAGTTATACACTTACATATATACGGAACTATTCAGTGAGTATTCCCAGAATGGGGTCTGTCTTCAATTCGGTGCACACTTTATGATCTGTTGCGTGCTGCTGCCTTACTGGCATTGAGCTTCGTATATGTCAAATCAGTGGTTGCCTACATACCTACTAGTTGCCTAGTCACTCACAAGCACGTTGAAATTAGCACATCTGTCCTTTATAAACGAATGACCTTTAATGTGGACATCGAAACTTGTGAAAAAGACGAATGCTGTTAAATGACAAATATGGAAACCTCATGCTCGCAAAAGAAGCGTATCAATTGTAAGGTACGGTCCTGTAAGCTGTGTGTTGAGTGCATAATAGAAGACATGAATACAGTGTCTTAAATGTAAATCTGAATAGATTTATTAAATTACATCATTAATTAGATTTATAAAATTACAATTAATTTAACATTACAGCTTATGTCGCTATAATTTCTGTATATAATGTTTACGTATACATATGTACGCGGTGTCAATTTGAAAATTTCCCACTCTTAATATCGCCCTTCCACTAAATAATGTTGAAAATTGAAAAGACACGTCAATTATTTTCAAGGCGGGCACTTTAGACGAATATTTGCAGCATTCGTGGTTCAACTCCCGGGAGGGTTAGATTAACTCTTAATATATTAAATGGGAAAGCCTTAAAAATAAACCCTTACATTAACATATTAAATGGGTCAAATGGCATATCATTTTAAAACTCGCTTAATTCTCTTTCCAATGATACCCTAATTTTTGGGTAACAGTTTCCAAGAAATCGCGTTCCAAAAATTACAAACATAATTTAGTTGATTTTCGTTTTAATAGATAAATGTAGGTAAAATTAATTGGCATTAGATCCAATCCTTGAAAGGAGCAAAGTCTAGTTTATGCTAGTATTCTTAGCTTGCACTGGTATTCATGGAAATGCCATTATTGGTCCTTTATTATTTAATGAAGAAACCTTCAATTCAACGATAATATATGCTTGAAGAGATTATCGATCCTCTTATAACTCACGAGGTAGAGACTCAAATTAATGCAGCAGGTAATTTAGTTTTAACATAAAAAAACACATTTCACGACTTTGTTCCTACCAATCATCGAATAAAATTGCATCCAGATTTCGATCGAGCGGAATTCGTTCGTAATTCTATTTTTGCGGCGGGCAATCAAGTAGGCGCCGCTCCACCGAAACGCACGAACCGAACCCGAATTGCAATCGTTCCGTTCATGCACCGGACTTGCACGGACGTTTTGCAGATCGATACGACTTTTTTTCCCTTTTTACATTCGATATTCTTGTTCCCCCGTACTTCGTAGTCCAATTAATAAGCCGGAAAATGTGGAAAAATTGATAAGCAGTTCCGATTTCAAAAATTTTTGTTTGTAAGTGTTCTTTAGACCCTCAGGAACATCTGCCTTGCTATGAAAAATGGAAAAATTGTGGTAGTTTTCCCACCCCCAAAGTTTCCCAAATAGTAAAAGTGATAAAACATTTTAAAAATTCAAAATTTTACCTCGGAAATTGTCTCTCGGGGGTTTTCGGGGTCTAATTACAACAATTCAAACTCTCAATATGATATGCGCGCGAATTTTGGTTTTAATGTAGTTCAATTATTGAAAAAATAAATTACGTTTTTCAAGTTTTCTTTAATTTTTAATTTAATTTTACAAATTTAGTTGACCTCATTCGTAATCGAGTCGTTTTCGAGCATTGCTGATGCAGTATTGGTGGGTCCCTCTTCATCTTCACTTATATCTTGTTCTACTATCATTTCAGCCGGGCAAACCACTTCATCCTCTGTAATGTCAGTAGTTGCAGGTGGCTCGCAATTAGTTCAGTTAGATCCGTAACAAAATTTACACGTTTGTGAACAGTATACGCCATTTTTCCTGCAACCACAAGCTGCACCACAACCAGTTTGACATCCGCATGTTATTGCATCCATAATACTTTTTGGCGCGGGTGGTTCTGTCATTCTTATGGGATGCAGGATGCCGTCCATAACTTTCCAACCCCAATCAGTTGGGTTTAATTTTGCGGTTCTATTGTGATCTGAATCTACTAATAATCCTATCCAAGAGTGCACTTGATAGTAAACTCTTTTCCAATGTTCTCGGATTTTTTTTATCTCTGTCACTTCTAGGGGTGGTTTTAATGGGGTGCAACCACCCTCACTCGATTTTTGACCGCGGATTCGTAATCAGCGACCCCGAAAACCCCCAGACGATTTCCGAGGCGAAATTTTGAAGTTAAAAATTTGGGGTGGTTTTAATGGGGTTCAACCACCCTCACTCGATTTGTGACCGCGGATTCGTAATCAGCGACCCCGAAAACCCCCGAGAGACGATTTCCGAGGTGAAATTTTGAATTTTTAAAATGTTTTATCACTTTTACTATTGGGGAAGCTTTGGGGGTGGGAAAACTACCATAATTTTTTCATTTATCATAGCAAGGCAGATGTTAGTGGTGATGAATGTTCCTGAGGGTCTAAAGAACACGTACAAACAAAAATTTTTGAAATCGGAGCTGCTTATCAACTTTTCCAGATTTTACAGTATTCTCCGGCTTATTTACTGGACTATCGTACCACCTTTTATAATCATTTCAGACGCCTGGATATATTTTATCTTGCATGTATGGGCATAAAAAAAGACTTAGACGTGCATAGAACGAAAACGCGCGCCTTTAACGATAAAAAAAAATACAAAAGCGGATATCTCGAATGAAACACTCGGTTGGCGAAAATCCCTTGACAAACATTTGGATTGTAACAACCGAAATACAAGTCGTTTTATTACATCCAATTATATCAAACTGTTCCGGTAAAATATTTCTCTGTAATTTATTATTCAATGCGCCCAAGCTCGGTCTTTTAAGCGTATAATTAAAGGTGCTGATATGGGATTATTCTCTGAGAGACTAAATTGGTCGCTAAAGGGGTGGAATATGGATTATTTTACAGTAAACCTGTTAGTATTTGTTTACTTAGTATTCAACGAACTCACAGAGAATTGCTTCAAAAGGCAACGCTAAGAAATAGTTGTAGTAACAATATGTAACATTAAAAAATACAAAACTGAATGAAAAAATTGCAAATAAAATGTAAATCTTCTTTCTAAGCAATTTTACAATTGTGGTTAATCCGTATAGATGAGGTTTAATCGAGAAGAGAAAATTCATTGTTTCAGAAAATGAAAAATAATCTCTCCTTACATTAACCTCAAAATGAGCGTTGTGAAAAATTAAAACAATTGTTTCATTAGCAAGTACAGTTACAACACGCAGTATCCGTTTGGGTTGGTCTTTTTCCGTATATCCCTAATTTTTATTTATTTCGATATGCGCCAGTTGAAAAAGTTGTGGGAAATTGTTATTAAATAAAATGTAGAGTCTCTCAAATATCCGCCTTTTTCCCTCTTTTCTTTTATATAATTCGATAACTGTTCATTTTATAGAAAAGTTGAGAGAAATAAGTTTTGTAAAATTTCAATTATCAACTTCTCTAGGCTCTCCTAATGAACAGATTTTAAACTGTCAAATAAGGTTCGAAAGTTTGAACGCTCTTTTATATATAAAAAAAATCAGGATGTTCAAGACTTTTTTGATGGCTCTATAAAGGAAAAATCGAGTTTTTTCAAAAAGGGTTGGATTGCAAAATTATTGTGCAAATATTACTAGACCAATTTAGATGAATGAATAGGAGAAAAGGAGAAAAAAACACGGATGTTTTAGAGAGTTTTTACATTTTGTTTAATAACACACTTTCCACAATTTTTTCAACTGGCACATATCGAGTTTATCGTTTCCTATGGCATTCCAGAGGCATTTCAATTAAAATTATGGATTACATTGAAATAGTCAAAACCACCTGACAAAACTTAGATACCCTCTGGTCTAAATTGCAACTACCAAAGGTGATAGTGAACTGGAGTTAAAGAAAAGAAACGTATGTAAATATTTTAGAAAAACAATCACAACCCGAATAACTTACAGATCAATATCTATCAATAAAGGGTAACTATATTAATAACCAGTGTTGCCAACTCTTCAAAATGGAATTTACCACAAGGACGGTCAAAATTTCCCGTTTTTGCCACGAGTTCTTAAAATCCGTGTATACAGGGTCGCCGATCGCCAATAGTCAAAATTCCGGGGGAGGGGAGGTTACCTACTAATAAAATGAGAATAACATTTTACTAATACTTAAACAAATAAATATCTAATATATTAGAGATTTTATTTTTTATTTTTAAAAGAGTACAAACATTGATTATGCAAATTTAAATGCGCTTTACTAATTTTTAAGTTTGTACAATCTAGATTTTTTGACTGCAGGGAGCTTCGAAAGACAGTCACAGTATTTAAGGTATCATTTGATAAAATGTTTCTTTTCTTATTTCTTTTCTTTCTTTACGTCTGTTACAATGGAAAAAGTCCTTTCAGCTTCTGCATTAGAATGGGGCAAAGACAATACTATTTTAGCGACAGCGACAGTACTTAAGCTTCTGCATTAGATTTTTTTTTTGCTGGGAAATACGTACAAGATAACTATTTTTTTTTTCGAATTTACATGAATTTTAGAATTTCCCACGAATATGGCGTTTTGGGTTAAAATTTCCCCTTTCCCTCTAGACCTCGAAATTTCCTACGAGTTGGCAACACTGTTAATAACAATGAATCATGTCAACTCGAGAGTCTTACTGGAACTAACGTGTCGATTTAGTGCCTTGCCGGCAGAATGCGATCGGTGATATGTAACTGCCGCCCTCAAGTGCGCATAGATGTATAATATTAAAAACGTTGTGAAATTTCACATTTCTGTTCTAATTACTCTGTCCCTTTTTCATTCCCGCTTTTCATTGCCTGAGGAACCAACTGTACGTATCGGGATCCTCGTCGTACGAAACGAACTATACTCGGGGCAAAATACTGGCTAGGAGACCTGCTCGGGGTAATTACACACTTGATATAATAAACATGTTATCAGCAGGCGTTCGCTTCCGTGTACTTCGTATATTAATATGATTTAGAGGCCTGTCTGAATCGTTATTAATGATGGCTATATAAACTTCTGGTACGTACATACGTATGTATATATATATATATATGTATATCTAATTCTCGGCTGGCGGAGCAGAAAGGAAGTTCAACTCATCCGGCGAAGGCCTTTCTTGCAAGGGAATTATCTTGAGGGCGTTTTGCCTCTCTAATTTGGGGGCGAGCCTGAATGAGTCAACAGTATTTTGCTGTGACGCATTAACAACGTGGTTCGTGGAATCTTAGGGATGGATGGAGATCAGCGTGTGTGCTCGAGAACTGTTTGAAGGTGGTTTGGCGTCATTGGCGAATTAATAGGTGTGATGTTTACGATGAGGTGCAGGATAACAAAACGTTAACCTAAGACCCAAAATGTATTACATAATAGAGGATTAATTAATAAACCGAGAATAACATAACGTCCTTTTTATGGAATTTGTGTTAGTATGGATTATTAGTGTGGTTGTTCAATATACGAAGAAAATAATTCCCAAAAAATTCTCGATGTGTTTCAGAAATATAAAAAGTACGTTTAAAAAGCTCTAGTTACCACTGGATCTATTCCCATGAGATCTAAAATTCCCACATGATCTCAAATTCCCACGTTGTCTAAGATCTGCCATTCGTTCACCTTTCCGAAAGACCTATTTTAGCAATGTTAAGATATTGTGGTGACGAATTCCCACCTCATCTAAATACTCGATTTCCCACGAGATCTAATTCCCAACACATCTCATTTTCATGAGATCTAAACCATGACATGAAATTATCGACATATCCTGTAAATACCGATCGCGTTTAGTCAACTGTTACTTAACTTCCACGACTTCTAATTCCCACGTATATGGGCAATGTAGAACAAGGGCCTAGGCACGTACATACGTATATGATACTCTAGAAGTTGTGTGAATTAGATATTGTGGGAGTTTGAATTTGTGGGATTACACAGTAAAATGAAAAAATTCCACAAAAAAAAATGAAAAAATAATGATGAGGTCTGACTATGTTTACTATATGTTTTTGAGCTCGCTGTTTTAACCCCATGTCGTCAAGATTTTCCATAACCTCAAAATTTAGACCAAATACCCTTATAACCCCTTGAATTTTAAACCCCATAGCTCCATGATACCAAAATCCCCAAAAATCCTAAGCCCTTAACCCCAACCCCTCAACCTAATAACTTAATAAACAAATAACCCCATAACCTCAAAATTTACACCAAAAACCCTTATTACCCCTTGAATTTTAAACTCCAGATCCCTATCATACTAAAACCCGCAGAAACCGTAAGCCCTTAACCCCCCAACTCCTTAAACCAATAACCCCGTAACCTCAAAATGAAAGCGGCAAGGTCCACAATACGCTGCTTATTTCCGAGGTTAGGGCTGCATATGTAGGTAGTCGACAGTACATAATGAAATGCAATTAAATAAAGCTCCAAAAACCCTAAGCCCTGAACCCCCAACCTCTCAACCCAATAATCCCACAACCTAAAGAAAAAGTGGCAAAGTTCACAATACGCTTTTTATTTCCGAAATTTGGGCTAGATAAGTTCTTTGACTTTGACACAGCTCCAAAAAAGAAATCCTTATCTAGCTGAGTAACAAAATATTCTCTTAGGTTTTTGGACCACACTGTAATGATCTCATGATATATAAGTTCGAGGATCTTTTTTTGGATAATGGCCTACGTTAAGCCGAACCCAGGAACGACGACGGGGATGTAGTAGGCTCCGTTCCCTTTGGGGTGCTTTTTTAGAGTGTGTTCCCCTTTCCTCACACTATTCGGGGTGGTTTGTTATAGTTTAATTTTTAAATATACTTTTATTGATTTCTATAGATGATTTTCAGCAGGGAGGGCTGTGGAATTTAAAATTCAAGGGGTAATAAGGGTTTTTGGTCTACAATTTGAGGTTATGGGGTTATTGGTTTATTAAGTTATTGGGTTAAGGGGTAAACGGATTTTGGTATGATGGAGCTATGAGGTTTAAAATTCAAGGGTTAATAAGGGTTTTTGGGCTAAATTTTGAGGTTACGGAAAATCTAGACGACATGGGGTTAAATGGACCTCGGATTCGGATTCAGCGACCTCAAAAACATATAATAAACATAGTCAGACCTCATCATTACTTTTTTCATTTTTTTTTTGTGGAGCTGTGTTATAATTACAAGCAGGCTACGACTATCGGATAGGTTACCGGAATTACGAAGATATATAAGGTGATAGTCTGGACCTCGTGGGAAAAACAAGACGGAATATTTAGATATCACATGAATTAGAACTTATGGAACGCACATTAACCGCTACAAGGCTATGCTATTACTTTAAACAGTATTTTTATACTCGTAGGTGACGGAGTTCTATCTACATTTCCCCGGGATCTTCGTATCCTCAATAAATTTTTAAAGCGCCCAGCGACGATGGCGTCGGGAGACAACGCGTTCCGCCAAAACGTCCGACATCAGACTCATAGCCTCTCGTCAGCGGAACTTAATTTAATTTCTCCTTCCTCGGCGGAGAGTCTCTACATAATGAATGGCGGGGATCTTCTCTCGACGGCCGTCGAAACACGGGAATTCTACGAAAAACGGTAGGGCGACGCAGCGCCCTTTTGCCCATTAGCGGTCATTACTTTTTATTTTCGGAGTTCATCGCGATACGTGTCATTCCAACCCCCTCCGTCCCTTTGTCCCTCCCCCCTCCCCCGGTCGTTCTGCAGGGCGGGCGAAGGATGGGGCAAATTTTATTTAGCTGTGTCTCCATAAAATGGAAAATTGTAATGGGAGTTTGCCGCCGGGTACAGCGCTGCCGGATCTACCGTTTTAACGGAAGATCTACCGTTTTGGATTTTTGTCTATCGTTCAGCAGTAAAAGATGTTATTTTTATCGCTTTTTACTTGTTTTTCCATACGCTCTGAATAAAAAATGTAGGACGACAAAGAACGAATAACTTTACTATATTATACCGTATCAAAAAGCCACCAAGTATACAAAACTTCCCCTATTAAAACCACCATAATTCTAACATTCTCTCGCCTCTTGTTACCATTCAAATAATTATTTAATAATTGTTTATGAAATAAAATATAGTACAACGTTTTATGGTAATTATAACTTTCTATTATAACAACTATTTATTTAATTAAAGTTTATGTATATCACTCTAAATATGTATATAATCTCCGTCTCTTCAATTCTCTCAATTGTGTTTCATTTTGTCCTTCCTCTTCCATACTTTCATTTCCTACATTCTGCACACACTCATCTTTATTTTCTACATAATTTTATTAGTAATGACTGATTCAAGAGCGTCAAAACAGTCATCATCTGACTGGATCTTCGTAGTTTCAAAATTTTCACATTGTGATGCATCACAATGTAAACAGACACTCGTGCATTTTAATTTTTTTTACAGCCACAGTTTTTATTCTTGCAACCGCTTGCAACTTGCCTGTTATAAACACAAAATAATTAGTCTAGACGTAATAAATAATAATCATAAAGGAAAAAAGTAATTAAAATATTACATTAATGTTGTCAAGTACCGTAAATGCAGAAACGGCTAAAATGAGCCACAGTATTTTTTTATTGAAAATTTAAGTCTTCAACTTCGATCTCTGTAAGAATGGACGCTCTAGCACTTAAATAGCGTCCTGTGCAATTTTTTGAAAAAAAAATATCTCGGCTCCAGAAGGTCGTAGAGCAACGTTTTTTTTTTTTTTAAAAAAAACGTTGCTCTACGACCTTCTGCACTTTCTAATAGCACTTAAATAGCGTCCTGTGCAATTTTTTGAAAAAAAAATATCTCGGCTCCAGAAGGTCGTAGAGCAAGGTTTTTTTTTTTTAAAAATTGCGTAAAAATTCAAGCAATCAACTCCTGTAAAAGACATTATCGAGAAATCAAAATCGGAATAGATATTAAAGAAAAACATAACCAAAAATTTTTTACTTTTTTTCAAAATCATTTTTGGACCCTTAAAATAAATAAAATCGTTATCACTGTTTTTTGCCATAAAAGTACAACTCTTAAGGAAAAAAATGAGCTTCGATTCGTTTCTCTACGACTCTTCTTCGAGATAGAAGAGCCGATTTTCGAGATTAGTTTTTTTTTCGAAAAATCGATATCTCGAAAATTTTTTAATATTTTTAAATTAAAAAAAAAATACAATTTTTTCGGTCGCCGAGGGCTATATTTACAGTAAGTGACAAGTGTCAAAACCTTAATTTGCAAGAGATATACCAATAACAAAAAAAGGCGATTTTTGACGGTTTTTTCGATATACCTCGAAAAGTAATATAGTAATCGATATATTCAAAAATACGATTCGATAGGTTTTTTTTAATACCTACAACTTTCTAATTTAACTTTTTCCGATCAGAGTTCAAGTTTTTTTTTATTAGCGAAAAACCGTTTTTTTTTTTTTACTTTTATGAATTTTTTAGGTTAACTTCGCCGTTTACGTGCAAAAGGAAAAAAACGCTATCTTTCTTAGAAAATTTTTTCCTATATCACCAGCATATTTTTTGTTTCCTGTTAGGATTTTTGGGATGCTCTTCTACCTATTGATTGGACTATATATTCCAAGTTCTTTATCACTAGATAAAGGACTTTAGTAAAATCAAAATTTAATCAGCTCCATATCTGACCACGACACAAAGGGGTTTAAATTTCAGCTTGATATCTTGAAGCGTTTTGGAGTTATCGTATTCTCAAAAAATGATTAGCAGACATGCAGACCAACAATTTTTTTCCATCCAAACTGAAAATCTCGACATTTCAGATCATTTTCGATATATTATATAAGTCAACAAAGATTTATAAAGTCTTGACAACCGATACGAGACTTGCCACTCCGTTACACGGATGTGGAAGTAAAATGACGTATACTGCCTGTGACAACGCATGAATTTTGCATCGGAACGAAGGGGTGACATCTCTCGTGGTGCCTCTGCTTGCGCTTAAATTAGATGAAGTTTGAATGGCAGCGCCTCAGATACTAGACAACCAATCAGTTTTAAAGGGTGCGCATTTGTTGCTGGCGTATTAAGATCGTGACGCGAAATGAACGGAATTAGGTAACATTCCAGAAAATAATTACATTAGGTACGGTGTGGCTTGAACACACGTAGAACCTCAAAAAAAGGCATTGCTCCAAACCCTAGACGATATGATAGTCCGCGAAACGTACGCACAGAAAAACATACCCTCCTAAAATATAAAGTAAGGTAAGTTGGGGTAAGTGCGGCACACAATTGGTCAAGTTAAAAAAATAATGTTCCGTAGTACATTGTAAACATTTATAATCATCAGTCTTATTTTTTTCTTATAAGAATGTATAATTGCCTACATGCTAAATAAAAAAAATTGGTTTAAAAATCATTGTTTCCGAACAAAACATTTTTTTTTAAAGCAGACAGTGGTTTTCTCGTATTAAAATGTAATGTATGCACGTTTAGATTATTTCAGGGTAAGATCGTCTTTCTTGAACAGTTCCAAAAGAAATGGTCTTTACAGGTCTAAAACATGTTTATTCAAAAAAATGTTATAAACTCGTAAACAAGAATATAAGAGAGAACTAAAAACAGTGATTTGAATATTATTTTATAAACAACTTATTTAAATAAATATAAGTTCCTACTCGACAGTATAACCACTAAATAATAATTGGAATGATATTTCCCCACGTCTGTCAATTGTTGGAGTTGGCAAGACTATTACAATATAATTTTCTGTAACAATAGACAACAACAATTTTCTGTAAAAATCATATAACCTAACTTGGGGTAAGTGCGACCTATAATGGACGCACTTACACCTTCCTACTTTTTTGAGGGGTAAGTGGGTCCACCTTGTTATATAAGAATCAGTAGATAAAATGACGTTACTAACACAATTAATCTAAGCTCTAATGTTTTTCAATTAGATCTATCCTAACAGAATTATTTTATGAGCAAACATTTCAAAATTATAAGTGTTCATAATTTGACCTACCTAGTCGCTCGCTAAGTTCAAACAAGTAGGTTATGTTCAAATTTTGACAGACGCGCTAAAGTGTCGCACACGATTGCCAGATCAAAACTGTTATAAAATAAGTCCCTGATGAACAAATTCTCATGGTGTTACATCTTATATATGTCAGTCTTTGTAAATAAATGCAAATGGTCGCACTTACCCCAAAAACGCACTTACCTTAACTGACCTTAATTACGTAAAATGAGATTTTGGTATTAAAAAAGTTTATTCCATACAAAGTTTTATCTTCAATGACAGTTTAAGTAATTTTTGATCGGCAAAAGCGTATATTGATTTAAAAAAAACCACGTAAAAAAACGGTTCGCCGTCCACACTCCAAAAAGCAACCTCATGTCGAAATTTGAATTCGTACGATTTTAACGAACATTTTAGAGACATACTGATAGGACTAAGCAGGACGCTGTCGGGTAAAATTTCCATCCCGGCACACATTAAGACCTCCTCGATAACATATGTATTTGGTCGCTGTCCCATTTCTTCAACACATTCCATTTACAGACCTCCTAAGCTACCTCTTTACATTTACAGGGTTTTGCGTGGTTTGACTTCTGTTGAGCGATTCCATCTTAATGCTTCCTAATAAATTGGTGTGGGGTGCCACAACTCGCTTTCACCCTTTGGCAACCCAAGCACCACTCCAAGCCAAACCTACTCCGACCTCCCACCCACCCCCTCTGGTTCCACCCCTATAGAAGGCTGCATGGGGCGTAGTTTTTTCTCGAATTCATGTCATGGCATTTCTTGAAGGCTCTCGAAGTTGGCTGAACCCACTGTGAACGGTCGATTGAGCGCCAAATGTGATATTCCATCTCCAGCCCACCCTCCTGAAAATTTGCCGCACAGATGGGATGTAAGCAGGTCTTAGTGCGGGGAGTGACTCTGAAAGCCTTCCTCAGGATGCTTAAAACCCTCTTCGGCCCACCTTAAATCGTTTGTCTCCTTCACCTTTTTTGCGTTCCATCGTCCTCTTTTTTGACTCCCTCCAAAAAAATTTTGAGTGGGTGAAAATTCCAGAAAGAGGCCTCGTTGGGTAGGCGGAACCTGCCTTTGCACTTGTGCGCCAAATTCACGAGAGATGCTTTGGTACGCGCGGCAAGTGTTCACTGTGACTTGGGCTCGTGAAGCAACGACTGAATTAGCGCCTGTGGGGTAGGCCGCCCAAACATGCTCTCGCTCATAAAATTGAAAAAGGTGCTGTCTGGGTGGTCTATCTCGTAGGTGCTAGCCCAGACGAGGATTTATGCCATTGTGAATACTTGCCTACCCAACGAGTCAAGAATTTTCAACCACTCAAAAATGTTTTGTAGGTGGTCAAAAAAAGAAGGTGATGGAAGGCAAAAGAGGATTTGAAGGAAATGGACGACCCGGGGCGTGCCAAGAAGTGTTCACGCATCCTCAGGAAAGCTTTCTGAGTCACCCCACGCATCAAGGCGCTTACAACCACTCAGGGCGGTAATATTTCAGGATAGGTTGGAGTTGTACTATCACTTTTGGCACTCAATCGGCCGTCCGCAGTGTGTTCCGCCAACTTCGAGAGCCTTCAAGTAATGCCATGACATGAATTCGAGAAAAACGACATCCCATGCAGCTTTCTATAGGGGGGGGAGGAACTAGAGGGGGTGAGTGGGCGGTTGGTGTGGGTGTGGCCTGGAGGGGTACTTGAGTTGTCAAAGGGTGAATGTGAATTATTACCTCACACCAATTTATTAGGCAGCATTAGAAGCAATGGATTCACTCAACAGAGGATAAACCACGCAAAACCCTGCGTAAATGCAAAGCAATGGCTTAGGTGTGTGGGGTAACTTAGTAGGGTAGGGAATGAAAATGGGTTGAGGATATGGAAAAGCGACCAAATACACATAACCTATTGAGGAGGTCTTAATGTGTGCCGGGATAGAGTTTTTACTCGACAGCGTCCTTTTTAATCCATCCTGTAGGTCTCTGAAATTGCCGTCAAAATCTTGGGAATTTCGACATGGGGTTGTTTTTTTGGGGTGTGGACGGTGAACCGTTTAAGTCACAGCGAAGCGGCTTCGGGGCATTAAAACCAACCCTATAGGCTACCGAAAATTAAAAACCGCAAGTCTCTAACTGGAATAGAATGCAATTGACGTTATTCCATAAATTGGTACGCTAATTTTGACGAGCAGTTTAGGACACGTTTAGGCCTGAATTAACACTTTCAAACGACACGATACTTTTTAGACTGAAATTTTATTTTTATCTCTTCAAATTGAAACTGAGATATTGAATAATTTCAATTTAGATTCGGTAGATACGTAAAATAGAGTAAAAAAAATTATAGAAGCACAAGATAAGAAGGATGTTAAAATTCCATACGTGTCATATTTGAAATATGATTTCCTTTGATTGAATGCATGAATCTACAGGTGAAAAAATGCTTTGCTTAAAATTAGAATATCTTTTTTTCTGGTGCGTATGTATATTCGAGGACGTGTCATAAACCAGGGCCAGAGCTAGATTTAAGAGTCGAGACATGATGGTCGTTGTAAACGACTTTTCTTTTCTTCTCGCCTTCTCCTGCGATTCCAACAAGATATGTATTCCATCTTTTTTTTATTAGGTCTGTATTAAGAGGGAGGCGTCAGATGGCACGGAGTGAATTTATAACATTTTTATGTCACCAAATCATACGTGTTTGTGACATCCGCAATGCATTTAATTATATTTTTTTCAGTGTTGATTTTTTTCTCTGTAGAAGTTTCCATTTTTTGTGGTTTCTGGAATTTTATCTCGTACTCACAATAAACAAAAATGAAAAATATGTCTAAAAGCTTAATCAAGAATGGTTAGAATTTTCCAGAACAGATCCTTGAATTTTAATGTGTTTTATTATTTTATTGTCCTTCCGAAAAAAATCCGAAACGAATGTTAATATATAAAAGTATTATTATTGAAAAGTTTTATTGCCATTGTTTCAGTATATTTGCATATGATGTCAATGTTCACATCGACAAACAGTCATCGAAAAACAAAAACACCTCTCTCACACCTTTAATAATATATACCTAATCATTTTGACAAGTCTGAATTTACAGACTCACGTTCTTTCTAGGTTCCAGTGGCGGTTGTTGATATTTCAGTTAGCCATATCTTGAAAACGACGCATGGGACCCACTTCACTTTTTAGGTAATGACTATACACCTCTTATAGAAAGGATTTATAGTGAAAAAACCGTCAACAAAGTTTGCGAAAAAAAATTCAAGAAACCTGGAGCACTCCCTGGGATCTCAGTAACGCTCTGTGGAATATTTGCAGTAATTTTTTTTTTCATAATCTAGAAACAAATATAAGGAGAGGTTTTTCGATTTGTTACAAAATATTTTTTTTTTCAAAAAGTTATGGTCATTTTAATTTTGGGAAACAAAATGTTCCTATAAAATTAAAATTAAAATGGCCATAACATTTTGAAAAAAAAAATATTTTGTAACAAATCGAAAAATCTCTCCTTATATTTGTTTCTAGATTATGAAAAAAAATTTACTGCAAATATTCCACAGAGCGTTACTCTAACTACTACTATTCCACAGAGCGTCATTTTAATTTTGGGAAACAAAATGTTCCTATAAAATTAAAATTAAAATGGCCATAACATTTTGAAAAAAAAAAATATTTTGTAACAAATCGAAAAACCTCTCCTTATATTTGTTTCTAGATTATGAAAAAAAAATTTACTGCAAATATTCCACAGAGAGTTACTGAGATCCCAGGGAGTGCTCCAGGTTTTTTTGAAAAATTTTTCGCAAACTTTGTTGACGGTTTTTTCACTATAAATCCTTTCTGTAAGAGGTGTATAGTCATCACCTAAAAAGTGAAGTGGGTCCCATGCGTCGTTTTCAAGATATGGCTAACTGAAATATCACCAACCGCCACTGCTAGGTTCTATCCATTTAGTTTGTCAGCTATTGTTTAATGTCGAGAGGTGTACTCTATTACTTTATATACAACAAAACCATTTCACGATTGTACAAATTACCTTTTTTAGCAGTATAGTGCTTATATTCAACATTTAGGCATTTCAACAATAGGTCTGGTTAATCGCGCGTTACTGTACACATACACATATCTCCGATTTGCGATGTTTTCGCTCACCTTCAGTAGCACATGCAAATCCGCAGTGGCATAGGTCAAGTATAGTCCTTCTATTTTTAATTGAAAATGAGAAATACGCCTGGGGACCAAAAAAAAGCGGTGCAACTTTATGATTCCATGGGCGTGCATTTTATAAATTCGAAAATTGTGAAATAATTTTTTTCATTGAAGTCAATATAGGAGATTAAAATTAGCCTGCATACAAAACTCTTAATATTTGTAATATAATTTGCTGTAAATAATGCTCATTTAGCCAGACATTCTCAAAAAATTGTCTGTTTTAATAAACCTAGCTGAAATACACGTCACTGGCGTCTTAAACAAGTCAGAATTACTAATATCGTAAAAATTGTATGGCACAGTGGACCGAATAAGTATTTAAGCAATGTATTAGATGCAAAGTAGTGTAATAGTCTAATGGATCGTTGAACGGTGTTTAAACCGCCAGTGGTTTACTCTGTGCCGCCAGCAGTTGGCCGGCCAGCAGCTTTGCCGGCTCCTCAAAATTTTCTTAAGTATAGTAATATACATAAAGTTGGTTTAATTTATAATTCTTTTTTCCAGCAATTTTAAACACTTTATTTTAATGCTAACTAATAAATTTATATCCATGTATTTTTTAAAAATATCTCCAAACTAGCTTTCTAAGAAGGTCACGAACTAACAGTTTACTGAAGTATGAAGTATACTTGTACAGTGAGCTTAACAATTTTAGAAAATATATCTGACAACCTTGCTTTTTTTCTACCTATTTTCAATTTAGAATGGAAATTGTATACAAGACTGTTGGTCTACACAAGATTAAATCAGTGACCGTCAAACGGTTTATTTGCAAATTGTAAAAAATATTTTCTTTTAAGTAAACACCCTGTATCGTCGTTTCATTCATTAGCCGCATAGGGACCCCGCTAGCCGCCGACGACGTGAAGAGCCCTTTCCTTTCGACGTGTCGAACTGAGCGCGTCTATAAATAACGCCGCTCAATGGAAGTGTCGCTGTGCGCGGCCCGCTTTGATGCATCCTGTTCGACTGCCGACTCTTGTCGCCGCCGTTCCGCCCGCCCACGCCTCTTGTTATGGCAGCCGGTCCGCGATGTAGAACATCGGCTGCAAGCGTCCATTGTTCCTGTCGGGATGCCATTCAGCGATACTAACGTTCTGGTCCTATTTGAAATCGGCGCATTGTCCGATTCGACGGCTGCCTACTCGTCGAGCAATGTTCGCGTTGTTGCCCTTTTGGCCGCTCGAAAAAAACGCCACCGGACACGATCGTTTTCTAGCTCATTTCGAACTTCCAAACGACCGAAAAGCTGGCCAAAAATCGATTCGTAAACATTGAAAATTCGTATTCCGACGTTTTCGGGGTCAATGAATCCAAATCCGAGGTTAAAATTTTCAAAAACGAAATGGCCGACCAACTTTGTCAAAAATGACATCACTCTTGCGAAAATCTCTTGGGTTTTTGGAGTCGAGGAATCTGATTTCGAGATTCTGGGGCGAAGACTGAAATAATGAATCAAATTCTTGTGAAGATCAAATCACAATTTTTCTTAGTGTAACCATTTATTGTGCCTAAATGAGTTGTTTTGAAAACAATACTAATAAGCAAATACTATTTTGCGTATTTTATTATAATAATTCAGCACTGTTTTTTTAAGTTCTGGGTGTGATTTCAATAAAGAAAAAAAGAAGAGATCATTTTGTTAAGAAGTTATTTCATTGACAAATAAAATAATTTTGTGGCACACTGCGATATGACCAGGAATAATATTAGGTTGGCCGGAAAGTCTTGAACCAAAAAAGTTTTTTTTTTTTAAATTTTTTCATAACTTTATTAATAACAATTAAAATCAAACAATATATTCGCCATGGATATCTATAATATTCGCCCAACGGTTAGGTAAATCACTGATGTGCCCAGAATTCAGGGAGCTGCGATGAGAAAAATTTGTCAACCGCTGTTTTGAGGTCTCCATAAGTGTCGAACTTTTTCCCGCTCAAATGTTGCTTCAGCGGGCGAAGCAAATGGTAGTCCGACGGCGCAAGGTCCGGTGAATACGGCAGATGGGCAATTGGATGACAGCCGAGCTCTGCGATATTTTGGCGTGTGTCTGAAGTGACATGCGGCCGTGCATTGTCATGCAACAGGTGGATGGTAGATCGTCTCGGTCTTTTTCTCGCATTGCATCGGCCAATTTCTGGAGTTGTTCGATGTACATGGAAGCGGCCTTGTCTACGGACAGCAATTCGTACCAGATCGGCCCTCTCATATCCCACCAAATAGAGCGGAGATGTTTTTGCCGGTGTGGGTTTGTTTTCGTCTGTGTCGGAGGCTCTACATCACACGGAAGCCAGACGGCGTGTCGTTTATCGTTATCGTAGAGGATCCAACTCTCGTCACCGGACCAGATTTTCGAGAAACTCCTTGCGGTGAAGTTGAAAAAGCAATGACTCGCAGATGTTCACACGCGTTTGCTTATGAGCATCGGTAAGGCGATGAGGGATCCATCTTAATTGAACTTTTCGATAGCCGAGATCGTGAAGATGGGTCTCAATGGTGATGTGGCTCCGCCCGAGTGTCGTCGCCAATTCTCGCGTTGTTGCTTCTGGATTGAATTTGGGGGCGCTCAGCAATTCGTCGTTGTCGAGAGAACGCGGTCTTCCACTGTGCACATTATCTTGGAAGCACGTATTTCCCGCCGCAAAGTGATTGAACCAGCTATTGACCGTCCAACGGAGAACAGACCCCTCGCTCAATGTGCTGTTGATATTTGCGGCGGCTTCGCTCGCGTTGCGCCTTTGACGCCACTCGTAGTAGATGATTGCTCGAAGATTCTCTTCACTCTCCATATTTTCCCAGCTAACAAAAGCAATATGTAAGTATTTATATACCCATTTAAGACAAGCTTCGAGAACATTATACAATATTCTCGAACTTTTTTAGAAGATTAGATGCGTTTCTGGAAAATTCTAAATTTTTCTAATTTTTGGTGCAAGCTTTCCGGCCAACCTAATATATTATTTTAACCAGCGACTTCGCCAAAATTTGAAGTGCATATAAGTGATATATTTTAAAAGGCCTGATAATTACATATAAAACGTACCTACTATGTACCACTAATAAATTACATACATTTCACACCACTCATACAGATCGATAGATTTTCCCAATGCAAATTCTCGACAAAAACCCTCGGTAAATTGACTTCCACGTCTCCGATTTCACAGCCTGTTGAATTTATTGCTTCTTCTCGTTTGCATTTGTTTTCTTAATCTCGATTATTTTTACAGCTCAATCAAATTGGCTAGGCCGCCCTACACCTCGGCTAATTGAACGGTTTAATTGACGGCGTCGTTAACGGCTCACAAAAAGGGCCACAATACTACAGGTTTTTTATTTACAGAGTGTAATACACCTACAATATTTCTGTTACTGCGAGTTACAGTTAAAGAGAATGGATATACACGGTGGAGACTTTAACTGGAATATATTCGCTAGCGGGATGGTGAATGATTTTTCAAAAAAATTCCGAGACACGTCAACTTTTAAATGTATTTACCTACATTTTGCAAGTAATGTGAAAAATATAGCCCTTCAGGGGTGGCTGAAACCACCCTCGACATGATTTTTTCAAATGCAACCCTATGGCTTGTGACCCCTCATTGTAAAGCTGGTGGAAAGAGGAATCCAACGAACTGATCAAATTTTAATTTTTAGGTGGTGCCACCACTAAATCAAGGTACCATTAGTAAAATTGATATCGAGAGAAGGGTCATGTCAGGAAAGTACCGAGTAAGAGGCAGGCTGTTGTTGATGATGACAGGAAGTTGAATTTGTTGCTTGCTCTAGAAGAAAATCGAGTGGCCAGACCGCAAATGTTGCAAAATGTAAGGGACGAAACCTACCACAGACTGGGATGCTGCTAACAAGTGAATGGTGCACATTTTGAACAATTGTTACGTTGAAAATAAATTTAATTTTTAAATTGTTTTAATTGAATGCAACATACTAAAAATTACAAACATACTAAATTACCTACAAACATACTAAAAATTAATTTAATTAAATTAAATTAATTTGATCAGTGCGTTGGATTCCTCTTTCCACCAGCTTTACAATGAGGGGTCACAAGCCATAGGGTTGCATTTGAAAAAATCATGTCGAGGGTGGTTTCAGCCACCCCTGAAGGGCTATATTTTTCATATCACTTGCAAAATGTAGGTAAATACATTTAAAAGTTGAAGTGTCTCGGGAATTTTTTTGAAAAATCATTCACCACCCCGCTAGCGAATATATTCCAGTTAAAGTATCCACCGTGTATAAACAAGCAGTGGCGGTTGGTGATATTTCAGATAGCCATATCTTGAAAACGACGCATGGGACCCACTTCGCTTTTTTAGGTGATGACTATACACCTGTTACAGAAAGGATTTATAGTGAAAAAACCGTCAGCAAAGTTTGCGAAAAAAAAATTCAAAAAAACTGGAGCACCCTGGGATTAATTTTAATTTTATAGGAACATTTTGTTTCCCAAAATTAAAATTGCCATAACTCTTTGAAAAATTATAATATTTTGTGTACTGCAAATATTCCACAGAGCGTTACTGAAATCCCAGGGTGTTCTGCATTTTTTTTTATTTTCTTTTAGAAAACTTTGCTGACGGTTTTTTCACTATAAATCCTTTCTGTAAGAGGTGTATAGTCATCACCTAAAACGTGAAGTGGGTCCCATGCGTCGTTTTCAAGATATGTCTAACTGAAATATCACCAACCGCCACTGCAAACGAGAATAAGTTTAATATAATGTTATTATGCGTGTGGTGGAAATTACACTGTTGGTTTACGAAGATTTCCTATGACTATGGGTTTGAGAGCAGGCCCTTGTAAAATGAAAGCGTAATTTTATTAGCAAATTTGAAAGAACAGTCTGTAATCGACCTCTTGAGATTTAGGTTTTCGGGAAAATCAAAATGTAGCTATTACTAATCCTCTAACAATTAGTACTACTAATGAAGATCATAATTAATACGTTACGGTAACCAGTGTTGGACATAAAAAATCCAATTAGTTAAGGAATTCACTTCATAAAATTAATTTGAATTTGACTGAATAACACCACTCTGCAAGGTTTTGCCCCTGGACAATGAATAGTAGTTACCGAAGTAATTTTTCCCGCTGAAAACAAATCCGGCTGAAAACAAAATCAGAATTGCTATATCACGTCAGGTTTTTGAGATATTCTAACCTAAAAGTGCAAAAAACACTAGTTTTTGAGCGGTGCTACATAACCTCAAATATGAGGTTATGTAGCACCGCGAATTTCAATTTATGGGATCTTAAAGTACAGGTCTTTTAAATACAGCTCTTTCAAATGCCGTTGAGTTTGTTCAAATATCATTTTTTTTCGCCGAGATATCGCATTTTGAAATTTTCATGTTTGTGATTTTCACTATACCTAAAAAAATCATTAGGAGCACGTGTATATCAAAATATATTCACGTGCCCAGAAAAGAAGATTTTTTTGTTAAGGAATGAAAAAAATAATTTAAAATCAATAACAGGACAATATTTTCTTATGTCAAAAGATCTGCTCGTTCAGAATCTGTCAGATTTTCAAAATTTTTCTAAAAAAATTCAATATGGCCAACCTGAGTTGACTAAAATTACAATAGCCTCTATGGAACTTGCATGGATTTTTTTTTGTAATTAAAGAATGGTGTCTTTATTTAGATTCTTTTGTATACTAGAAATTTGTAGTAACATAAAAATAAAAACAAAATTTAATAACAATGATATTCCATATGGCGGAAGCAATATGGCGACGAAAATGCGAAATTACGATAAAATAAATGAGTATTCGATTGACCATTCATTTTCTATGTTTTAGAAGTAGCTGTAGTCAAATTGGAAGTTATATTTTCATTTCTTCTAATGAAAAATTTCGACCATATTGTATTTTCTCCGAAAAATTTTGAAAATCTGACCTTAGATTCTTAACGAGCAGATCTTTTGACAAGAAAGTATTGACTTGTTACTGATTTTTTACGTTTCTTGAACATTTTTTTACTTTGCAACATGAAAATTGCAAAATGCGATATCTCGGCAAAAAAAAAAAGATATTTGAGTGAACTCAACGGAATTTGAAAGAGGAAAACTTGTATTATACGATCCCATACATGTTTTTTTGAGAAAAATCGCGGTGCTACATAACCTCAAATATGTCAAAATACAGTGTTTTCTGCAATTTTAGGTTAGAATATCTCAAAAACCTGACGTGGTAGACCAATTCTGATTTTGTTGGGAAAAATTACTTCGGAAACAACTATTCATGGTCAAGGGGCACAATATTTTCAAAATTTTGCAGGGTAGTATGAATATAAAAAGTAATTTTTATTATCATATTTCAAAATTTAATTTCATCGAAAAAAGTTTTTGTTTTTTATCAAAACAGTCTTTTTTTATATAAACCCGCATATTTATTAGGGACAACGATCCTTCAATGGGATCATAATAATTGCTCCGCGCGCCGCAGTATTCGATAAAATTTAACCGGCGGCAACCCTGAAATTAATTCTCACGGCTTATACGCGGCGTTGAACGGAGAGCGATATAAAATTTACAGTATATAAATCTTCGCTAAGCCCACCAAGCGTTCGGTGTAGCCGGCAGAACGTGAGTTTATTAAATCCCCGTGTAGCCCTCGGCCCGAAGTTATACGACCGTCATAGTTTCAAATTGATTTTAGTGCTACTATTATTGCATTTAATGAGAGATTGAGATTCTGCAAGCCACTCAACAAAAAAACCTCATCAAAGCCGCAGAGAAAAAAGATTGTTTGAAATTGCGTGAAGTTTGTTTCAAGTTAAATTTGTTTAAGATAAAGAAATACTTTTTCACACAATATAAGTACAGGGTGATCGATTTATCACAAGGAGTGAGTTTTTTCTCGGAAAGGACAGAAAAAAATAATTTTTACAACGGTACATCATTTTTACTCACCTTCACTCAAAATTAAGGCAAAAATAAAAAATATGACTTAACTAAGCGCGGCGAAGCCTCAAAAATTTTTTCAGGAACATACCTTTTTTACTTTACCATTACAAAGATATATTAATTGTGTGTTCTTTTTTATTTAACATTTTTTTTGTATCTTGAATTTCTGTATACTCGTTTAGTTATATAAAATTATATAGAATTTTAAAATTGCATAGTTTACTTGCTTTAACTAAACATTAAGACGGAAATAAAAAATATGGCGTAATGATGCTAAGCATCGCGACGCCGAAAATTTTTTTAGCAAAATACCTACCTATTTTTTTATACTTTAAAGAAGTATAAAAAAATAGGTAGGTTTTTTTATACTTCTTTATTTCAAAAGTTATGGCCGATTTCTCGATGAATTCTTTTTATAGGTAATATTGCAACATTTGGAATTGAATTTTCCGACACTATTGCTCGTTCAACATATACATAATACATAAGTAAATATGTTTTTATTTACAATAAAAAATATATGTATTAAATCTAGGTTTTAATAGCTAAAATCTATATATGTATACATAAATGAATTGACGTTTGTTAGTCTCACTAAAACTCGAGAACGGCTGGACCGATTTGGCTAATTTTGGTTTTGAAATATTTGTAGTCCAAGGAAGGTTCAAAAGGTGAGAAAATATGAAGAAATTGCAAGGAAAATAGTAAAAACAATAATTTTATTTTCCCATACAAACTGTTCGTACCTGTCAAATAGGGTGCGTTCAGAAATTAATTTGCGCCTAAACTTATAAAGAGAAATTCAGAAATCAATTTCTTTAGGTACTCTTTCGTTTTATTTCACTCCAACCCCGTTCAACCGCATGAAAATTTGCATGTATGTATTTTTTTCGTGGAGAATGTTTTTGCGTATTTTATTTTATTTACTTTGTTTTTGGTTTTCTGCTAATTTTTAGTTATTGAACTTTGACACATTATTTATTTCTGAGGCGGTACGAAGTTCGCCGGGTCAGCTAGTATTGTATAATTTATAATAAACTAATACCTGTATCTTTAGATACCCCAACAATAAACAATATAAACTGTATACAAATGCTACTTAAATCTTTACAAACGAGTAAATAAAATTACAGCAACCAGAAAAATTAAAAAATAATTATTTAATAAATGTTCAATATGCACCATTATTATTTAAGCACAACTCGTAATGTTTTCTTAATTCATTAGAAGTTACTTTTCTGAAAATATTTCCATTTAATTCAGCACAGGCGGCAGTAATTTTATGGTTCAAATCAAAACACAAATTGTTTTGTGCACAGCCCATTTGTCTTTATTCGAATTATTCTTTATTCGAATTCAAACAATTACTTTAATAAATAGGTATGTATTTACTTAAAGTTAAGCCAAAAAACTGTTCTTCACACATACTTTCACAGTTGAATCACGGCATAAAGAAAACCAGCAAAATCTCTCGATTGTCGGCGCTTTGAAGTGAGTAAGCCAGATTTCGTGACCTCGGACTATTGGTCAGTGCACGTGTACAAACGTTTCGCAACGGAACGAGGCTTATTTGCCATCAGGGTTGTACTAGGAATTTAATAAAATATATTTTTGTGATCATTTTTACATCATGGACATGTGACAACACTATTAAATACGTAAATAAACAATAATGTAACCCTTATTAAAATATTCTTGAGAAGAACAGTCGTTTATATTCGCATTATTTATTCGCAATAGCCTTACAAAGCACACAAATTTGAAATACGTCTCTGGACCATCGACGCTCACTCAAGAACATTAGATACGAATAATCCACCTACTGAGGGTGATGCGCAGAATGCAATGCGCGTACTTATAATTTTGGATAGAGTGATTTTGCTAGTCTTCCTTAAGCTGTTGGTTGTGTCCTGTGGGCGGTCTTCCTTATGTGGTTAAATCCTGGGAGTTTTGAAAGTTGAATACGGTTTATTACTCAGTTTTTATTTGCATTAGATGTCCTCAATAGCGTGAAATTTAAAAATGGACTATTTAATAGATTTATAATATTTTTAAGCGGATGTTTTAATAGACTAAATAAGATTTTAGGAATCGGTTTTCTATTAATATCGGTCGCAAGCTGTATTTTTTATTTCCGCCTTAAAAGGCAGATACTTCTGGCTTTAGTTTTTTAAACTTTATTTTAAGAAACAAAACTTTTTTTGGTTTAATTTAGTTTATTTGCCTTTAGGCAAGTATCTAAAAAATTTTCAAGGCGTCGCGACGCTTAGCGTCGTTAAGGCATATTTTTTAATGTTGGCCTTAATTTTGAGTGAAAAACTCACTTCCAATTCTGTGGCTGGCTGTCACAAGGTAATAAGTCAGTTAACCTCAATTCACACAGAAATTTTTCAAAGTCAAGAGAATCATCACAAATTTTGTGTACAGTACAAAATTTGCTTATTCCATTGGTAACAAAATTTAACTAACAAATCTATTTATTAATTCATAAATTATGACTTATGCCCTTACGATTTTTTGAAATATTTGAATACAGTCCGTCAAAACGACTCAAGTGAACTTATGCTGTTTTGTCATACTAAATTATTAGAATTATTGTAAAGTAAAATACAACGTTTAATGTAAAGTCCATCTATTCTAAATTGAAAATGATAAATACGCCTGGGGAACAAAAAAAGTGGTGCAACTATGAGTCCATGGGCGTGCATATATCTTTTTTTCATTCAAATCAATATAGGAGATTAAAATTATCCTGCATACAAAACTCTTAATATTTGTAATATAATTTTCTGTAAATAATGCTCATTTAGCCAGACAATCTCAAAAAATTGTCTGTTTTAATAAACCTAGCTGAAATACATGTCACTGGCGTCTTAAACAAGTAAGAATTCCTAATGTCGTAAATCATTTTAACGACGTCGTAAAAATTTTATGGCACAGTGGACCGAATAAGTATTTAACGAATGTATTCAATGCTAAGCACAATACTCTAATGGGCCACTGAAAATCGTTGACCGGTGTTAGGCCGGTGTTAGCAAATAGCGAAGCGTTGCCGGCTGTTCAAAATTTTCTTAGAGTATAGTAATATACATAAATTACTTTTAATTTATAATTATTTTTTTCTAGCAATTTTAAGCGCTTTATTTTAATAAGAACGTGACGAACGTCACGAACTAACAGTTTACTGAAGTATGAAGTATAATTGTATAGTGAGCTTAGCAATTTTAGAAAATATATCTGACAACCTTGCTTTTTTTACCTATTTACAATTTAGAATGGAAATTCTATATACCAGGTTAAGAAAAATGAAAGTTATTGGAGTTTATATGTTTAATTTCTGAAACACGCAGTTTTGGTTTGAAATGAACTGCTACTTATTTATATTACTTCTTCATCCGAAAATCGCACTATTTTGTTCGACTATTGCTTCACATGCACTCTCGACAAAAAGGCATAAGTCAAGTTACACCGTTTTGTCTGTAATTATGTTTGCGATATGTATTAATACAATCTGTTAAAAAGACATATCTTGATTTATATCTTCAGCAAAACGTCATATTTAAACTTATGCCGTTCTGACTGACCCTGATTGCTGAAACTGTGGACATAAGAATAGTTATTCCCTTTTGTTGTTCCAAAATTTTACTAATATCAGCTAAGCTCAGCTAAGTGAACTTTTACTTCCATTTATCGGGGGAAAGCATAACTCTAGACTTATTTCCTTTTGTCAGACTGTTATTGAACATTTTTAATATACACTGATGCACTTATCCCATTTTTGCCCAAAATTGACTTATTACCTTTTGACTGCCACCCACAGAATTATAACTCGATCACCATGTACATTAGATTCAAATAAACTTTTTTATTTGTATATATGCATTCAGCATTTTACAATTTGTTTTGTCTAAATAATTTGTTAAAGGGTATACTTATAAACTAGTTAGAAAAAAATAGTTTCTTTTACATAATTTAAAAAAAAGTTTTTATTTTATATTGTAGAAATGTCGGCTAATAATACAGATTTATTTAAACGAAACTTTATTACTCTGATTTCTTACCTTTTCGCCGCTGTCAGACGGCAAGTAGAAGGTCAATACCGTCAAGAACGAGATCCCCATGCAAGGGATAATTATGTTTACAGTGTAGAAGAGGGTTTTCCTTCGCATGGTGATATTAAACGTAATATCCAGATATGGTTCATCACAGCATGTGTAGAATTTCTCGTTTCTGAAACCAAGGAAAGATTATGTGCAGTAGCGAAAGAACAAAAAATATATATATAAGAACGTTAGAGTTTATCCTTGTCAGTTGACGTCAAACAACGCAAAAACATACATAATTTTCTCCGCAATTCGTTTCTATTCGGTTATTCGTTTATTTCTTTTCAAGTATTTTTTTTATTTAAAACACATTTCTTTCTATTTTCTATCATAACCGTTGTGTGGTTTGTACATCGCCGACGTTTTTTGTTCTATAATTTAAACACAAAACGACGAAGTATTGTAATTCAATAGATAGTAAATCATGTTTTAATCGGTACATAACTTAATACCATATTTATACCTCGATTTTGCAATATAATTTTACATAACTAGACTTATGTACATAGATCCGTTGTAGTCAACGTCATGGTATATATTTTTACAGAAATTTCTTTTTGTGTATGCGACGGATTAAGAATATCCTCCTCATTAAAAATAAATTGATTTTTAACAATTTATGCCTTTGCATCATTTGCACCCTTGAAATTATGGAACAGATTTAAAAAAAAAGGAATTTTTTATTTAATATTTAATCTCATTACTAATACGGGGTGAGTCAGAAAGAATGGACCAACACTAAATTGGAGATACTACCAACCAAAATATTATGATTGAGCTCAACATGCTAATGTCGCTGGTTTAAAAAATACAGCTTGTTCAAAGTTTAAATTTTATTCTGGAATTTCTCAATAATCGAGAAAGTTTTGATAGTATAAATTTGAAAATTGGTAGTTTTATATTTTTTGGAGTGAGAAATGCGAATTTTAAGCTTATTTTTATGTTGCTCCTAGAGAGCGCTAGTTTTACCGTATTATTTAGGTAAATTGAAATCGTTTAGGTCGCCTAAATCAATCGGTTTTAAGTTATTTGCATTTCAAGGGTTCAATGTGTTTTGTTGATTTTTTATTCTTAAAAGATGAAAATGTATGGAGACGCAATCAAAACAACAGTAAATAACAACAACAATTATTTATTAGTAATAGTGACAATGACAAACTTTAAATTAAATGTTGGAAGTGTCCACCACCTACCTCGATACATTTTAAAATATACCTTAAATGTCTCTGAATGTTCAATAAAATTTCCCTATTATTTTTAAATGTATTCGTGGCTTCTTGAATTCTCTGCCGCAACTGCTGAAGAGAATTAACTTCTTCCCCATAAACTAAATCCTTTAAATTTTACCATACAGAGAAAGAGTCCAAAGGGTTTAGGTCTGGACTTCTCGGTGACCAAACAAATTCACTTCCACGACCAATCCACTGATGAGGAAAATGCTCATGTAAATATTGGCGTATTGGCAAGGCAAAATGTGGTGGCGCTCCGTCGTGCATAAACCAAATGTTTCATATTAATGCGAGTGGTATACTTCGTTTAAATGATGTTGATGAAAGTTTAAGTACCGAGGTCCAGTTAGATTGGGTGCCCATTCAAAAGGTCCAATGACAAAATTAGAAATTACACCACACCAAATATTCATCTTAAACTCTACATAAAATGTCTTTCTTTTACAGCATGTGGATTTTCGTAATCCCGCAAACGATTGTATCTCCAATTAAAAACTCTCCGTCTAGTAAATATCGCCGGTTTGCATATTTTGTAGAAACTGAGCAAATTGTAGGCGAGCTGGTAAATCTTGAGGCAATAAATGCTAAACCGGAGTATAATGATGTGGATGGACCATTTCTTTTTTTTCAAAATTCTACAAATGGACTATTGGCGTAGCCCTGTTGCCGCACAAGTAGGCACTCCTGAGTACCTAGTAACTAACAAGTAGGTAGACCTGGATTTTCCGAAAGACGTATTAAAATTTCGTCTTCTTCATCCACTGTGATAGTTTTCGAAGTACCATGGTTACTTTTTGGGCGAAATGATCCAGTTTCGCCTAAACGGTTGTAAATATTTCTGAAAAGTTTATGATTAGGTTGCATTTGGGTACAATCATAGATATCTTCGGGTCGCCTCATGTCCATTAAAATTTGCCTGAGCAAAAATACATATCAAATCACGCATCTCACTGTTAGAAAAATTATTAGGTATGTCGTGGCATTTTCTGATTACTAGCTAGTTCTCTTGCACAAATAATAATCAACACATATGCAAAATATAAAAATAATTTAATGATATGTAAATTTGACAAATGTTGACACAAGCCTACTTAGAAAAAATATAGTGATATCAGCGCCTAAAAAAACAACAAAATGCATTGAACCTTAATGTTAACGAATAGCTTAAAAACCGATAGATTTAGATAGCGTTCTTTTAGATTCTCGACTTGTTTTCCGCATGGCTCAACAGGTAAAAAAAATGTGTACGTTTTAATTTACGTAAATAATACGGTGAAACTATCGCCCTCTTGGAGCAATATCAAATTATGCTTAAAATTTGTAATTCTCACACCAAAAAAAAAAAACATAAAACCACCAATTTCCCGATACATTCTATCAAAACTTTCTCAATTATTGAGAAATTTCAGAAATCAATTTAAACTTTGAACATGCTGATTCTCTTAAACCAGCGACATTGGTAGGTATAAGGCATGTTGAGCTCAATCATAACATTTTGGTGTTTAATATCTCCGGTTTAGTGTTGGCCCATTATTTCTGGCTCACCCTGTATTTTATGTAATATGCATATTAAGTATAACAAAAGAGGATGCTAACATATATGCATATTCCTTGGATTTTGTGATATTTTTTTTAAGAGAGTTAAGTTTCTCAGTTTCTCAAAAAGTATTTGTTTGTTACTTTAAAAAATGTATATTTGCAATGTACATACATAACATCTTAAAAAAACATTAGTGGACTGAAAAGTTATTCGCAATCAGTAGAGTTGGACGAAATGCGCTACAGGACATAGGCGTACGCATCATAATATAGAGACATCCAAAAAAAAACGTCATCAAAGTTGTCCGAGAAGTATGTCTATTCTTCATCGAATTTATAACCTTATTTACTTGTCAAGACTGTCACATCATATGACAGCCATTGTTTATTCTACAAATTGTGACAGTCACTTGTCAAAAGTTGGACATAACCGAAAAGCTTAAACATGACCGCTATTTCCATCTCTCTCGTTCATAGCCAGAGTTGATGACGTTTTTTTTTTGGATGTCTATATAATACCTGTGATAAGGTAACTAATATTAAATATAGTAACAAAATCAATAAATTCGCACACATATATATGTATGTATGTATGTAAAATGTAGCATCTTGAATAGCTTGACGATGTAACTTGGTTAATAGTACTATCACTACCTGTAGAATTCATAAAAACTTTTAGTTTATACAGTTGCCTCCGAGAGTGTTGTTCACTATGGTGAAAATATATGCTTATATTTAGAGAACGACCATTCGACATCTACTGATGTAATACAGGCATGATTAAAAAACTCTTTGCACTCACTTAACGGATCTGTAGATCCACCATCACAAACTTGTCTTAATTTAGTGATATTAATTTAAGTCGAACATAAACTGAGTTCTCAAGGGCATATCTTCTTTTTTTATTTTTATGTTTCACACGATTTACGTGACGGCTACAATCGCGTGTAAATTAAAATTCGAAATCACCCATAAATGTATTCACTTTATCAGCAAATGGTAGTTTTTTAGGCATTTGCACATGTGACGTTTTATTATTAATGTTAATATAATACCGAGGCCGACAACATAAACACCTAGAACATGCTAATAATAATGACAGACTCTGCCAGATGGTCTGATGAATGGCGGCAAGTACTTACTAATACTTATACTAATACTTATTTGACTAATTGATTTTTTTATGTAATATAAATGTTTTTTAATAGTACCTATGCATTCAATATCAAATCCTACCGTTTTTCTCCACCGTGTTCATCATCTACGTAACAGACCCATTACAATCGAATAATTCAATCCCGTCGAGATTCGGATCGATAAATCAAAGCAAATTAACTATGCGGCCACATTTACCGAGGAATTCATAATAAATGATGAGTAAAACGGTTCTGATTGGACCGTACGGGAAATCGGTGTGGAATTTGGAGTGTGAGTACAAGCAAGATACGTAACTGTAGTTCATTAAGGCATTGCCATAGTTGCGGGGCACTCTCAAAGTGCATATCTTGCAACTTGCCCCAAACCGTAACGATTATTTTTTAGGAAACAAGAGAATCTACGAAATTTCCGTAGGATTTTCAATAAAAGTATGAGTGGACCAAAGTGTCTAAACTGCTAGAAAAGCAAAGCCATTAGGAAAGGATAATTTCTGTCTGTGTGCATATGTAGGTAATATAAAAGTAACGAGTTTGTCGTATGGTTATATACATTCATTCAATGCCGAATCGTTTAAGATGCGATATTACTTGCGTTAATACCAGGAATTATAAGTTTAATTTTTTTATTTTTCTACATTTTATTCTTAATTATAGTTTAGGGGCTGCATCCCAAACATTAACTTTATAACTTATAGGTAATAATAAGTAGAGCCCGGAGGTTAATCATGCCACTGTCAGTACTCGCGACAAAAAATTGTTTTCAATGCGGCGGTCGACCCGTTTACAGCTACGGCAGGTGGTAAACTAAAAGAACACCTATCATTATCGGAATAGCTCGCTGTCTTATGAAGAAACGGTATTACTGCGTCCCGGATTCCCGCACGGGACTTCGTTCGGGACGGCATTCTACGCACGGTCAGTGGCGTAGGTATACAGCAAGAAATATACGCTTAAAAAATACGGTTTATACCTTTAATAATTTTAATAACTATTATCAGAGACAGGATCATTTTTGTGCATAGTAATTTCAAAAAAATTTTTTACCCATAAAAACAGGTGTAAAGTTGGCGGATATCTTCCTTTCGAGTATTTTTCGGCCGGACCATTCCGGTACATGGCTTCGCGCTAACGTGAATAATATCGACAACATGTTTGACTCACTATAGGAGTCGGAACACCTGCATTTAACCAACACAAAACATTTGACAAATTCGGGTGAACCTACTGCGAGTACAGTAACGGGTACACGCAGTGCAAATAACGTCAACCACATCTTTATCAAAGTCATAGGGAAGGTACTTTTACTCCAGGTTAAGACCGATTAATTAACCAGGCGATAAGACTGTGAAAAGGCGTATGCTGTAACCAGGGCTGCAAGTACAGGGCCCGTACTCGGGGCCTAAGTATAATCTCCTCTGCACAACACTGATTGGTATCGCACGTTTCCTAATCCCACCCTCTACAGTTAGTTCTGCACAAAACTGATCCTGTCTCTAATTATCATAGAGTTGTAGCTCTGCGCTAGAGCACACTTTTCCAGACCCCAGTTATTACATTACTTGTTAGGTTATTACGACTCTTCGTATACAGCGTCAGTTTCAAACGCGGCATTGTAATGCGATTGGGGCCCGACAATTTTTCATAGTTTCCAACGTGAATGCGTCCCCCTGTCCAATTAAAAAAGTCCTCGGCCCCGATAATAATCAATGATATTCGTCGACGATAACGCAGCGTCTGGGGACGCAGCTTCACTCTGCCATGAATAATTATCCGATAGGTACGCGTATATTGAATATTATAATAAAAAAAAATTAAACTGTAATTTAAAAATGATAATTATCTTGGATTATCAAGAATTGATCGTTAAAAAAATCAATGGTCCGTACTTAATAGCATTTTAATTGTGTTGGTAGCGTCTTCATTACTTGTACAGATAGAATGCACAGGGTGTTGTTCTGCTGGAAGCGCTTCTACTTTCTAACCACTGGCATGCTTCCACATCGGGTCTCCGCTGGTCGTTTGGTAACAAGTCTTGGTCTGAGTTTAGACGATAAGCGTGCATATGCAGATCACATTTCAGGATTGTATTGTAGGTTCCAGCCAAAGCAAAAAATGAGCAGAAAGCTCAAAATTTGTAGATACCGGCGACACCGAAGTCGATTAAATCATGGTAATCTCTTTTATGGGATACATGTTTTCTTTACGCGACGTGTCAAAAGGCATACTGACCTTACAGCAGGTACTTCTAGGATGTCCCACTCCACGGACATGTAGAACTCGGATAGGTCCACTCCCACTTCCACCACGTTGCTTCCCGCCTTTTCGTCCATGTGTCTAAGGTCGACCTAAACATCACAGACCGGTCAAAAACGTCGTAAACTACCCTCCTAATTTTTTTACATCGACTATATACACTTTATATACAATGGCGGATGAAACGAATACATCTTTGTACAAAAAAAGTATTTTAACATACAACCCTTATACAACAATATACAACAACTTAACGCATTTGCACACAACAACAATAATTAAAGTCCAGATACTATACATAATAATTGTGTCTACGACAAATAGGCAGCCTATTCGATATTCCTCTTTTTAGGTTTATTGTTTTAGCGTGGGGTCTTTTAGTCGCGTGTTTCCGTGACTCCGAACCGGAAGCGGGTGCAATTTCATTTTCGTTGCTCGCCTTCGAATCGCGTTCTTCGAATCGCGGAAGTTCTGGCAATAAATTGCGAACTGCATAAGCGATGCAATTATCCGGACGGGAATGTGTTGTGACTGCGAACGCGAAACTGAATGGCGTTCGTTCTATTCGCGCTATTCATCTCTTTCCTCGTTCTAGCTTTTGATTAGCTCGATTTTAGAAAAAGGAGACCGTTCGAGGGTCAGTAAATTTCTATGTAATCAATAATGCAACTTAAAGTGTGTGAATTCGTATGAAGTCAAAAGCGCCATCTGTCGGTTGAGAGTAAAATTAACATTTTTCACACTATCCTTATTTTCAGCAAATGATAGATAGGGACAGAGAATATGTGGTAACCATAGACCAACTAGTCTAAGCCAAACAAACAAACCGATGAAGCCAAGCGGAGGTCCAAAGCGAGGCCCAGGTTCGTAGGCTCGCTTATTTAAGTCGTTTGTAGTTTTCCAGGTGAACTTATCCCGTTGTTTATCGGCGTTATTTTTTTTAACGCGAAGAATTATGGGTAAGTGCATAGTGGTGGACTGTAAAAACCGAACTGAATGTGTACCTGAAACGAAGAATTTCTTTCTTCAAATAAGTAAAACTGTAATTTAAAAAATTCTGTATACTATCAGATCTTCTGATTCGTGTACTTTCGTAACTTCAGATTAGGCTTAGCTTATGTGCCCTCGATCGCGTTGCTACCGAATAGTAGCGGTAAAATTGCGAATTCTTGTTGTTGAAATATAAAATTTAAAAATATTTTACTAATCTGACGTACCTTATTTGTCTCTTTAAAATAAATATATATTTTATGTCGTCTGAATATATTAAATAAAGTCTTGGGCTTGAATACGGACCTGTTTAGGTAGTAGGGGATTGGGTTTCCTTCCCGGAATTTGGCTTCATCTGTTCTCATATAGAAGACACGGCCGCGCTTGATCTAGTTGGTCTGTGGTGGTAACAGAGTGAGCAAAAATGGAAATAGAGAGGAAATATTCAGATTATGTTACCTATCTCTTTTAAAATCTGAATAATCACGGTATTAGAGAACTTCCTGTTGATTGTATTGCTCGACTTTCTCAACAGATGAGAACATATTTCGAGAAACGCAGGTGAAGAAAATTTTCGATCAAAAATTGGATCAGACTGATTGATATCCTTAAGTAACAAATCTAGTAGTTATGAACGTCCTTTTAGAATAATGGGAGTAAAAGTTTATTTGTCGATGTATCTGGTAAAGACGTGAAAACTTCAATGAAATACTGTTTCACCTCCAGAGGGTCGGAATAATTGAGAGTGGACAAGAAAGTCAGCTTCGGCGGCCGCTGGAAAGTTGGAAATTGCATTTGTCCTGGAGTTTGAAGGAAATAAAGGTGGGCGGTCGGTATTCTTTTTTGTTTCTGTAGCTGAACGCGATCGATACCCGAACTAGAGGGGAAAGTCTTGTGAGTATGGGTTGGCTCGTGATCTTTAAAAACAATTTTAGTTTTGTGTTTAGAATGCAGATGAGCATGCTTAAAACGCGAGGATGATCGTTTTTGCCGTTTTGCAACGCACCAGGATTGCCAACCGCCACAAAAATAAAACACAAATTCTGACTGGCGTCTGAATGATCAATAATCACAAAAAAGCCTTTATATAAACAAAAAAAGAATTTCCATTCATATTTCATTACTTCATGTAGTATCAGTATGATTACTACATACAATACAAAATAACGTGTCATTCTTATTGTCACAAGCCGGATTTTCTTTGTACCTACTACAGGAGTTGAAAAAAAGGTTTCAGTATTCCGTTCTTCCGCTCTGTAAATTGTCTACTGATCTTATCCAGACAGCGGATATCTCCGGCTGGTCAGGGTGGCAACCCTGAGCGTCGAAAAACTGCGAACAAAGCATGAAAGCAAGGCCATTTCATTCTACGCACACACGGGGGGATTTTCTTGCAATTGGCGGTCGTTACGGCGAAGCGCCATGTTTGCGTTGTTTATTTACTTACCAAAGTGCCAATTACTATAAAAAGTACATAAAACGTTTGCTTTTAACGGATATGTTTCTAAAACTGTGAATATTTCATAATATTTTGTACAATTCTAGCGTTGACGCGAGTGTCCCATTTGAATTTATTTATTTTGAATTGTTTAGATGTAAATAAGCTCTCAAAACGTTTGGATCTTTAATTTTAATACAGTTAGACAACATGGTTGAAATTGTAATTTTACGCTTGCACTTGGATGTAGATAATCATGATCAATAATTAAATAAAAGTGATCAGTGAAACTGAGCATTTCACTGATTTTTATGTGTTGTTGCTACCATATAAACCGAAACAAATTAACCAAAATTTCATAGAAGCATTGTACTTTATATGCCCAGTTTCTATCAAATTTTGGTCAGCCTGTTCCGGTTTATATGGTCTCAGTATAGGCTAGGCTCGTTGTCAAAAATACCTCGTTTTTTGCCAAAATTAGTTACAGCACGAAAATATACATAAAAAATCGGAAAAATTCAGTAGAAACTACTTTTCCCGAGCTGAATTTCGCCGCGTCATATTCAAAATGGTGTCCAAAGTTGGCCAAAAACTCTTTTTTTCCATTTAAAAAAAAAAAACGATGCGTCCTACAAAAAAGTTTCAAGTAAAAGTTGTAGAACTTATTAAAACAAAGAATTTAGGCCTAACCCGACTACTTTAATAAATACATAAATAAATAATTTATTGCAAAAAAAAAACAACTAAAAACCACGTAGCAGCGAAAAATTGCTTATATCTTTGAAAAAAGATATAATATTGCTTCATGAAAATTGGGGACTGTATAGTCCGTGATAAGTAGAATAAGCTGCTATTTTAAACATTGCGAAATTCCTGATAATTTTTGCAAAAATCGATTTTTTCGCAAAAAAATGCTTTTTTTAAACTTCAATAATTCATACCTACACAAATGCACTTCAGTTCAGAAAGTTCAGTTAGGGCTTAAAATTTTCTTCAAGACTTCTACTTTAACGTTTACTGGTAACGTTTCGTGTACCGAAAAAATGTAATTTTTTCAAAAAGTTTAAATTATATCGAAATGGCGTTATTGCCATTCGATAGCTGCTATTTTTATCCAAATTAAAAAAAACTACCCTACGACCTTCTTTAGCCGCTGCGGGGAGAGAGAGACGCCGACCCGGCGAATACAGTTAGCGAGTCGGCATCTCTCTCTCCCACCATCATGCGCATGAACGAACACCGAGCGGAGGCAGCATTTTGTATAGGGGCCAATACCATGTATTCTACAAATCAGGAAATGACATTGACTTCCATAAAATAATATTTATATGAAAGTAGAAGTATCTAACTACGATCTGTGCAAAATTCAGCCTTTAATGTTAAGAAATGAGGTAGTGGCGACTTTTCGAAAAAAAAAAAATATCTCGGCTCCAGACGGTCGTAGGGTATTTTTTTTAAATTCGTAAAAAAATAGCAGCTATCGAATGACAATAACGCCATTTCGATATATTTTAAACTTTTTTGAAAAAAATACATTTTTTCTGTAAAAAAAATGGCGATTTTTGCGCGGTTATATTAGCATATTAACAATCATATTACGATTAGCGCTTTATTTGTACACGAAAGTACAAGTCTTGAAGAAAATTTTAAGCCCTAACTGGACTTTCTAAGTGCATTTGTCTATGAATTATTGGAGTTTAAAAAAAAGCATTTTTTGCGAAAAATACGATTTTTGCAAAAACTATCAGGAATTTTGCAATGTTCAAAATATCAACTTATTCTACTTATCGAGGACTATACATTCCCCAAGTTTTATAAAAAATATTATATCTTTTCAAGGCAAGCAATTGAAAAAAATCGCGATTTTTAGCTGTTTTTTTTTACAATAAAAAATTTATTTATTTATTAAAGTCGGATTAGGCTTAAATTGTTTGTTTTAATAAGTTCCACGACTTTTATTTGAAACTTTTTTTGTAGGACGCATAGTTTTTTTTTAACAAAAAGAATTTTTTGGGCCAACTTTGGACGCCATTTTGAATATGACGCGGCGAAATTCAGCTCAGGAAAAGTAGTTTATTCAATTCTACGGAATTTTTCCGATTGTTTATGCATATTTTCGTGCTGCAACTAATTTTGGCACGTAAAAATGTATTGGGCTTGGCCTAGTAACACAATTTCAGTTTATATGTGAGCCTACCTCGTACATAAGAATAAATCAAATGTCCAGTTTTAGTGACACGTAAAGCAATGGCTTTACCTGTACATATTTTCAGTTGATACCAAATCGCAGATAGCAGGGACCAAGGATCTTTATAATTTCTTTAATTTTACAACTTTTTCTGGTATGGAATTTTCAATGTTACCTCTAAGAGGCCTCGTTTTAATCCTACGTATTGTTGCGTAATAAGAATCCTACATGTACGATCTAAAAACCTCTACGACTAGACTAGACACTCTTCAAATTCTCTTATGATCGCTAACTTTGATAAGTATCACTACTTTTTCGGGTTTCGTCTAACATGCCGCGCATTGTTCTACTAGAGCGCCGGATGAACTGCACCGCATTCACATTCAGTATGTACAAGATCATTTCGGCCGTCGTCATTTTAATAAATAGATTTCTGATAATTAAATACATTTCTTAATAATCACCACCCGACATGGGGGTGATGATTCTTCAAGAGCTGATACATATCTACCATTTTTACTTTTAACTTTTACTCAAGATTAAAGCAACATTCTGAGTAAACTGCTGGTTCGATTTTGTTTTTAACTTCGTGGCAACTAGCTTAATGACCTGTTGAAGGTAGCAGTTCATCCCAAAAAAACACGGACCGGTTGCTTTTAGCCATTCGAAGCGACATCTAGCTAACACTCAATCGACACGATCCTATGCTAACCTCCCCTATGGAAAAGGTATAAAATTTGTGGTGCGTCAAAAAAATCTATTGCACCACCGTGGAAAAACTTCGGGGCGTTCAAAAAAGAATGTTGGGAAAAACGGAGGACTGCCCAGAAAACAGAACTTGCGTTTGCTGGGCAATGCATTTCCGCGAGTAGTAGTCGGTTCTCGTAGTTCTATTGCATCGAAATGCAGATCTAACAAAGGGAAGCTTGGAGAAAGTAAAATGTCATTACTGATGCTAAAATTACTATCTAGGTTATAAAGTGCGGCTCAAAAGTGTCCCCCCTCCTCCACTAAGTTTAGAACGAAGCAAGATATTGACGCCACGCAAAAACCAGTTGGAATCGTTCTACTGTTACTACGTTCTAACATAAAAGTGATATACGTCACGTGAATATCACGATATCCACCATACAGAGGACGCTGGCATTGCAATTTTTTCAAATGGGATTAAAATCAGGGGTTTCCAAATTAAATGGCATTTTTATTTTCCAAATGTATAATAAAATAGTCTATTTTAATCTTCTTTTCTCAGATTGGTGAACGTGTCCGGGGTAATATTCAAACAAACATATTTAATTCAATTAATTAATTATGTCCGGCTATGTAAAAACTAGAGCTCGTAGGTTAATAATAGATTCCAGGACCGGGCCTCACGCGTTTGGAATTTTGTCATATTTGCCACATTAATAAAGTACATCGTCTACTCCTATTACATAGTACAATCATAGTCCTATCAAATAACGCCATGATATGTATTCCAGAATGTAAACCGTCTGCCGTGTTCTGCGCCCCACTTCAACCAAGGTCGAGTCGCGAAGGCGAACGTAATTTATACTTGTTTATTTAGTATTAATTACTATATACTTTACATCATCATTATTTGGGTGCACGAAACGTCAATAAATTTATTAAAATGTCGGGACAGTGTCCGTCGCGTGTTGCTAAACGGTGGTGGATAAACAATTTTCCGAAACTGACCTCTAATAGCAGTAAACTTCATTGTACCATGTGTAACAGTGTACTGACGTGACACGTAAAAACAGCTGTTTTGCAGCATGTTGCTAGAGACAAAAATAAAGGTCGTGTAAGTGGTGGTTTGAGTGCGCGAGACAGACAGAGACAGTTTAACTTTATTTAGTTAAAATGACGGTAGCGTGTAATATTCCATTCGGAAAATCAGATCACCCCGTGTTCAGACAATTTGTCCAGAACGCTGCGACTGGAAAGTACGGCGAAGTTAGTTTGCCTGCAGAAATAACTCAGACGATGATTATACATAGCACCACTGTGTGAGAATATAAAAAAAAATCGGAAGTGCACGATAAACCTATATGGCTTAGTATTGATCAATGGAATTTGATGTGGCGGTATGGAGCAATGGTGTGATATGGCCGGTGGAATTTGATGCTCGTATTTCCGTAAGGGGGCATGGAACCCACACCACATTTTAGGGGGTAGTTACTAGTCCTAACTAGAATGCTATAATTGCAAAAAATCTTTAAGGAAAACCTGCGAATTTTTTTTTCTAAAATTGGCTGCTTCCGGGCAGATCTTGGAAACGGCTTCCCAAGTATTTGCGAAATATTTTTTTTCATAATCACCGAGTGAATACATTTTTTTTTATACTTGTGATTTTTGCAAAATTCTTATTTTGCGTAGATACAACTATTGTAAAATCTCACAGATGAAATGATGGGATGAAATAAAAATTCAAATTACTATAACTTACAAATCTCAAAATGTCAAGAAAACCACATATACAAAAAAAAGTATTTACTCGGTGATTATGAAAAAAATATATATTTCGCAAATATTTTGCAAGTCGTTTCCAAGATCTGCCCGGAGGCAGCCATTTTTGAAAAAAAAAAATTCCATGAAGATTTTTTGACATTATAGACTTCTACTTAGGTCTAGTAACCATCCCTTAAATTATGGTGTGGGTCCCATGCCTCCTTACGAAAATACGAGCAAGTGAAATTCTACCGGCCGCCACTGGTATTGATGAAACAACGGATGTTCCTAACCTTGACTTTCCCACATTGTGTCATATTGTGGATTTATTTCCAGGCAAATAAGTAGATGTCTCTGAACAGTATATAAATGTGCCCGTACAAAGCTTTTAAAACGTACTTTTAAATATGCTCCAGCTACATCTGTAGACGTTGAAGGCTCTTTTTCATCTTATAAGTGATTTTTTAAGTTACAGACGCCAGTGTTTAAGTCCTGAACATATGGAGCAGTTATTAATAATTTATGGAAACTCGAGAAACTCGTATCATCGGTTACCGTGTGTATGTAAGTTCTGCGTTCTTGTGCCTATACATTGTCGATTAGTTGAGCTACAACAATCACCCCACATGTATAAGGTATGATCTGGGTAATATTTAGTAACGTTACTAATAGATGTCCTGGAGCCGCCCCTGGTAAAGTAAGCATCTATTATTAACATCCGACGTAATTATCAGGGGCGCACTTAGGACGCTAACGTTAATGTGTGTGAAAGTCAAGTAAATATCTACGTTTATTGTCAAATACAGATAATATAACGTCTTACCTTGTACTGGTTATAGGTATAATATCCAATATGATCCGTATTAAGTTGTGTAGTTTAAAAAACACTGTAATGAAACACTAATATTCACTTGTAGCACTAAAATAACACTGAATAACCAGCAACTGTTGTAAATGTTCAGTGGTTAAGTTGTGACGTCTATCGTTTAAAATCCATTTCAGTTTCGAAAATGTACGTTCAACGTCCACAGAGGTCACTGGGGCATATTTAAAATATGTATAATTTTTTACAGATGGCACATTTAGGGTGAGTTCATCACAATCTACTTCTTTACCTTCAAATAAATCTACTATACGGCACACAGTTAGAAATCCCGGATTGTTCTGCAAAACGGTATTAAATTTGTTCTGCACACGTTCAGCACTAGGTACAGGTACCCGGAAAATAAACTGTCGCAAGTCGAAAACGTTATTTACGGCATTAATTATTGAATAGCCTGTTACTGTCACAGGTTCTTCAAGGCGACGAATAACTGAAGGTATCTGTGAATAAAGAAAATGTATACTCGCTAAATCTTCGTAAAGACTAGGATTATTAAATTCTCGTTGAGCATTTAAAATAGAATTTGCTTCACTTGCGTCTAGTTGCTGTATAACACTTTTTATGCCATCAAAGTGAACGTAGTAATATGATGCTGCTTCTAACCACGTACCCCAACGTGTCAAAATAGGTTCTGGAGGTAGTGGTACATCTGGAAGAATTTCTCTGAATAATTCTATTCGGACTGGTGCTTTCAAAAATATTTTCTTTACATTCGCTATCAACTTGTCGACATTAGGATAGCACTCCCTAATTGTTTCAGCGACTCGGTGAAGGCCATGAGCGAGACATGTCACATGCACCGCGTTATAGTAAGTCTCTCGAAACTGCTTTCCAGCCCTTTTCATATATGCGGCCGCATCCGTTACTAATAGCAGCACGCGACCTTTGTGCATTGCATAGTTCTCACCCCACAACACTTTGAGACTATGATCTATTAATTCACACACAGTGTCCGCGCTCACTCGTGTCATAACTTCTGAAGACAATAGACGTGCTGGCATTGGTGTAGTCTCATCCATCCCTCCCACTAACACATTTCCAATATTCCGACCACATGAGTCGGTAGTCTCGTCAACACTAATCCAGATATATTTATCTTTTATCTCAGAAATAATTTTTGCTTTCACGTCCTCGTACATTGTCGGCACGTAGTTTTTTCTCAATGTGGATTCTGCAGGTACAGTAACATTATCGTACTTTCCATTAACGCAGTTTTGCAAAAATTGTCTAAACTCTGCATTCTCTAGTTTATGCAAAGGAATATTACACCCCACCATCACTTTTAGCAAGTCGCCGTTAAATTGTTTTTGCCGTTCACGGTTTGTCTTACTATTAGTCACACGAGCTTTGTGATTCTCCGAGCGCATATGTTCCACAATACGTGTTTTAACATTCCACGATATGACGCTTGTACACATTTTACACTTTAATTCTGTCCCGTCAAATTCTAAATCTGGATAATCTTTTATCCACTTCTCCACCGTAGATCGATTAGGAGGCCGACGAGACATATTCACGATCCGAAAAAACACAAATCAACAAGAAATAAATCGCTAATAACGCAGTATCATTCGCGGTAAAAATCTGAGACGCGTAATGTTCGAGAGTTACCTGGATACTAAATAAATGTAACACGTGAGAATTCGCGAGAATGACCGCAGTCAGTGGTAACCTTGACACGCGCCGCTGCAATAAACAGGAATCAACAGGATGCAATTTGTCAACGCCGGCCACAAATAAGATGCAATACCTATTTGAAGCGCTGGCCGGAGTAACATTGTAAAGCGCAATTAAAAAAGTCAATAACAGTTTAGGAGAACACCAGAAATATTAAGATTTTCCATCGACGGACCTGAGTACGAACCTGAGATGTACGAACAACATCCGGTCTTTAGTAATAACTATGAAGTACGAAGGTTGTATAATAGCTAAGAAGTCTAAGGGTGACATATCGGGTGATCGAGCCGATCATCCATCTATGTGAATTAGCAATAACAACAAATGAGATTGCATATACATACTTTGAACAAATTTGACCCGGACTGGTCCATTTAAACCGCGCGCGTAAACCGAATGGGTAATTTCTTTTCGTAGGTTGGTACAATCTTTGTTGACATTCGTGTGAAGTTTGAGCGTGATATGTCAATTAGTGTGTGTTTGGCAGCCAGTTGTTTAAGACGCGAAAAATTTGTCTGGCGATTTTTACTATGGAAAAAAGAATTGAACCACGAGTTTGCTTGAAATTTTCCATTTCCAATGGAATTATGGCTACGGAATCATTGGAAATGTTGCATTTGGAATTAATTATATTAACAATTAATTATTTAAATATATTAACAAATCTAATAGCGTCCTCATTTTTTTTTTTATAAAAACGTGGACATCTTATATTCACAAAATATTTTCTGTATTACGTGTTTTTATTCATAAAAACGTGAAGAGTTTAACAGGTTTACAAAATAATTTGTTGTAATAGGATTTTTATATTAATATAGAAATAGGATATTACAATTTCAAAAACAAAAATGCCATTTTATTTGGGAACCGTTGGGTAAATTAAAAAAAAAACTTGAAGAGAGATTTGAAATACCTTTCGAATGAGGCGTCACAAGACCCTCATTCAAATTTGAACAAAAAAATGCGATGACAGCGCCCCCTATGTAGCTGGATCAAGTGACGCATGTTACTTTTATGTTAGAAAGTAATAAAAGTACTTTGCTCCGTTCAAAAATTAGACGGGGACACTTTTAGGCCGCACTGTACAAGACGCTACTTTACTTTGCTAACTTAGAAATTAATTTTACGTCAAGAAAATGTCGAATATGTACAAATGCTGCAGAACTCAGTAAGAATTTGTTTATTTATTGTTGATCCATCTTTTATTTACATTCTTTATAATCCTCAACGAAGAGCAAAAACGAAAATAATTTTGCTCATTTCTAAGCTTGGCAGAAACGAGTCACGCCACAGAAACGTACGCATCATAAGTGTAATACACGAAAGTAACTACATTCGACATCCACATATCCGAACTCCATATTTCCGCTCACCATATTTCCGAACTTTTTCTCACCATATTTCTGAACTTGTACTTCCACACAACCGAACTTGTCGCTGTCGAATGACGAATGAGCCAGAAAAACCCTTTGCGCATGCGCCAGCAGTTCGGTTATCCGGAGGTGAAGAGAGTTCGGAAATGTGGAATTTTGCGGAACGGAAAAGTTCGGATATGTGGATATCGAGTGTACCAGCCTTTTGAAGGAAGCCATAATTTATAATGAGATTATATCACAGTCTTCAACATATTACATACAGCAAGAGTTACGATACCTCGTACATCTGGATATTAAATGGTGCATTTTTATGTCAAAGTTAGGCGAATTTACTTATGTTCAACCTAGCCCCTCCCCCACCCCCCCTCTTAGCGGAAATTTACTGAGCAACGTTGCCAGATCTAACTATAACTGCATAATATGTCTTCATAAAAAATCCTATTTATAGAAAATAATATGATTTTACTTTCAAACTGTGTCACGTATATAAAGTTCTATCTCTTTTGAACTTAACAACTGTGAAACAATATTAAACAGCTGATATTACTTTAAACAGCTGTGAAAAAACTTAAAATAGATATGTATTAGGAAAATTATGTTGATGTGACAACAGCGAAACAAGACAGACCGGTTCGCTGATATTGGGCACAATCAAAGCTCCGGCGAGTCGGACAGAGACAGAGTCGGACTCAGGTCATAATTATTACAAAGCGATAGTTTCCAGAAAATGCATCATAATAGTCATACCAGCTAATTTTTCGAGTACACTGCTATCAAAGACTTGTGACCTATGGCAACAATATATATACTGTATGGCCCAGTTTTATAGCTGGTAATTGAAAATCGAATTAAGTCATTGTAACTTTATAACTTGTGAATCAAATTTCTTCGCGTTTTATGCTGAAATTTTATGAGCTTTTGTGGGTAAGTTCTTTTAAGTGTAATTTTTCGTGACCACCAACGTTACTACACCTAAATACGCCTTCAGCATGTAATAGTAAGGCCCTTAATATGTTTATTTGAGTATTCATTATTGTATTATGATGTATTTTCTGTGAACAATCGTTATGTAATAATAGTGACCTGAGACCGATTCTGTTACGACTCGCCGGAATTCTGATGTAACAACCACGTCCACGTTAGTAGCATCTGCGCATGTCGAAGACGATGATCCAAAATCACTGCGCCAGCGCTCGGAGACTAGACGTTTGTCGTCGTTTAGTTGGTTCAATAATATGCGGATAGTTTTTTGATGAGGATGTACTGGCGTATATATGTGTTTTAGCTTACAGACGTACGTAGAAGCGTGAAATAACTTTTTTTGTCTCTTGTTTTTAGAAAATCGCAGGTGTTTAAAGAAAGTACATGATGTTAGTTGATAAGTTTTACCTTTAAATCGACGATTTACCAAGTAATGAATCTTACGTACTATCTAACCCATATTTGCTTGTACAACTGTAAGGACAGTACCAGCTACTATTCTACTACTGTTATCACATATTTGTGATCTGTGACAACAATACGGATACTGTATGGCCCAGATTTATAACTGAAAATTAAAAATCTAACTTCATTATAATCATAAAAAAGTCATTGTAACTTTATAACTTGTGAAACAAGTTTCTTTGCGTTTTAGGCCCACATTTTGTAAACTTTTGTGGGTACTTACAAGTTCTTTTCTGCTCACGTGTAATTTTTCGTGACTACCAACGTTACCACACCTTAATACGGCTTTATCATGTAATAGTTAGCTCCTTAGTACGTTTATTTGATTAGTACGGTTATTGAATTATGACGTATTTTGTGTGAACTATCGTTTTGTAATAATGTGACCTGGAGTCCGACTCTGTCGCGCCTCGCCGGAAGTCCAGTTACCACGTCCACGTTAGTAGCATTAGTTGATAACGGGGATCAAAATCACTGAGCCAAACATTTGTCGTCGTTTGATTAGCTTAGTAATATGCAAATAGTTGTTTGTGGAGGATGTACTTTAGCTTACATACGGTACGCAAAAGCATTGACAAATGACAATATTTACCGGGACTGTATTTTTTCTATAGGATCTAAGTGAAATGCCTTCTAGCGATAGCAGCGACAAATATAAGAAGCCTCAGTAGCGGCGGGAACGGCAGTCTTTCTTTGAACTAATCGCGTGGTCGTGGGCTTCGTAAAACAGTCGAATATAAATTGTACAAAAATAAATTTGTATTTGTTAATTAGTGCTTAATCCGTATTTGTATTTACTTAAATAAATAGTGTTGGTTGAAAGTGATTTAATTTTTCACACCTTACGAACGCTTAAGTGGTCTTTCGGTGATTTCCGGCAATATGAAAGACATCCATTTTTATTTTTAAGAATTTATATAGTGCTTCTACAATACCCTCGTAATAACATATGAAATGTTATTTTCAACCCGTCTGGCTCTATCGTAGCCGTAGACAACTCGGACATATTGGCTGCCTCGCATGCCCGCGCTCGCGAGTGGTTGGTTCCCACCTCATCTGATGGGATCTATTCAAGATAGAAGTTAACTTATCAATTCCCCTTGATTCTGATATGTACGCATTAGGGTGATTCGTACTGTAGAATTTGATATTTTGATTATATATTTAATTTATTTTCCAATTCAAATGAAATAAAGTTTGGGATTAGTGATCCTGGACTGGGTACTGGAACCTTCGGCGTAGAAACAAAAAACTGGACGTTTTCCACGAAACACCGAATTACTACACTTTTCTCGACGCGCGTTTCGTCAACCAAGTTAGCATCTTCAGGAGAAAATTAAAACTAAATTCTAGCCTACACACTTGCACTATTTATACCAAATTTGTTGCCACGGTTCACTCAACCGTAACTGTCTTTGTTTATCAGAGCAAATAGTGGACTGGTGGGTATCGGACCGTTGCCCTTATTCATACTAGTGTTACACTTAATGATTTCTAATCTTTCAAAAGCATCCATCTGTCTACTGTTTGTTACATTTCTAATTAGTTTTAAATTATTTATGTCTATCCTATGGTTGTTGTCAAAAGCGTGTTGGGCAACACAAGATTTTTCTGTTCTGCCATATTTCAAATGAGCCATGTGTTCTTTAAATCTAGTCAATATAGATCTTTTTGTTTGCCCAATATACTTTTGATCACAATCTTTACAACTTATTTCGTATATTCCTGACTTTTCGTTATTGTTGATTTTGTCTTTGGGGTTACCCAAAAGCGTATGTAGTTTATTTTTAGAATTATAAACCAAATTGATATTAATATTTTTAAAAATTTTATCTAGTCCGTGGGTGAATTTAGGTTCATATGGTAACGAAGCAAATTTCGAATTGTCAGTATCTCTACGAAATGTCGTGGAATTGTACAGGGTTCTCTTAAATTGATGCTTCCTTATTAACTCATCTATTAAATGGACTGAGTAACCGTTACTCTTAGCTATATTCTTAATTAATTGTTTCTCATGTTCAAACCTCTCTTTACTAAGGGGGGAAATTTAACAAACGGTGAATTAGAAAATTAAAACTTGCCATTTTATGTTGAAAAGGGTGGTGTGAATCGGAATATATCTAAGAGTCGCGGTTGCTTTCCTATATACATCAAACTCTAACTTATTTTCACTATTTCTAATAACTAATACATCTAAAAATGGTAGCTGTTAATTGTGTTCCACTTCATATGTAAATTTTATGGTAGGGAAACGGTTATTAATTTGGCAACAAAATTATCTAAACTAATTGCTTTTGTATCAAATACCGCGAAGATGTCGTCCACATACCTGAACCAAACTCTAGGGAAATACTCGAATTTATCTTTTACTTCTGTCTCAAATTTACTCATAAAAAAGATTTGTAATGAAAGGTGACAAGGAGTTACCCATTGCCGTTCCCTCATGTTGTTCACTCAAAATATTCACCATTATACTGAAAACAATTTTGATTCATACAAATACTAGTAAGCCGAATGTATTCCTTAATAATTTTATCGTCTAAACCATTTAATTCGAGTAATTCCCTGAGATAGTCCAAAGTTTGCGGGATTGGAACACTTGGAAACAATGAGCATACATCAAACGAGACCAAAATTTCACCTTCTTGCAACTGGTTATTTTTGATATTGTCAATGAATTCACTAGAATTTTTAACTGAAAAACTTGTTTGTGCAATAGGCAAATTTTCGAACTCGTTCGTTAACCATGTTGACAAATTATTTCATAATTTGTCAAAATGGTTAACGAACCACAAGTGTTCCAATCCCGCAAACTTTGGGCTACCTCAGGGAATTACTCGAATTAAATGGTTTAGACGATAAAATTATTAAGGAATACATTCGGCTTACTAGTATTTGTATGAATCAAAATTGTTTTCAGTATAATGGTGAATATTTTCAGCAACATGAGGGAACGGCAATGGGTAACTCCTTGTCACCTTTCATTGCAAATCTTTTTTATGAGTTTTCCCTAGAGTTTGGTTAAGGAATGTGGACGACATCTTCGCGGTATTTGATACAAAAGCAATTAGTTTAGATAACTTTGTTGCCAAATTAAATAACCGTTTCCCTACCATAATGTACATATGAAGTGGAACACAATGAACAGCTACCATTTTTAGAAGTATTAGTTATTAGAAATAGTGAAAATAAGTTAGAGTTTGATGTATATAGGAATGAAACCGCGACTCTTAGGATAGACATAAATAATTTAAAACTAATTATAAATGTAACAAACAGTAGACAGTTGGATGCTTTTGAAAGTTTAGAAATCATTAAGTGTAACAATAGTATGAATAAGAACAACGGTCCGATACCCACCAGTCCACTGTTTGCTCTGATAAACAAAGACAGTCATGGTTCAGTGAACCGTGACAATAAATTTGGTATAAATAGTGCAAGTGTGTAGGCTAGAATTTAGTTTTAATCTTCTCCTCAAGATGCTAACTTGGTTGGCGAAACGCGCGTCGAGAAAAGTGTAGTAGTTCGGTGTTTCGTGGAAAACGTCCAGGTTTTTTTTTGTTTTTTGAATTAGTACAAAGACGTTAGGAAATATTTATAAACTGTCATCGTTTGTATCCATAAAAACTACAATGTGGTTTGTAGCATTTTCAAATGCCTGTTTTCATTTTCTGGGTTTGTAGCATACTTGATCACGCACAATTTTATTGATTTCCAAATATGCAATACAACGCACTATAAAATCTACAGATCCATTCTAATTGAAAATCGAAATTATACTTCATTACAATACGTCAAAAGGCGCTTTTTCTATGATTTATCTACATGATATTCCACTTCTAAAATAAAACAAGGGGGTATATTTATACATTTGGAATCGTTATGAAGATTGCAACGCCTGTCAATCCCTTTATCAATAATTTTAAATTTGCCGGCGTGTAGTCTGCCGAAAATTCCGTCGAACTCATTACTGCGATAACAATCGCAATTCCGCGTTATATCGTTCGCCCACCGAATCCGCCCGTCAATTTAGGGTGATATTTCGCGTGGGTGAACAACGCGAAATTAAAAGATAACACCCCTGCCGACATACAGCGGCCGGCTTTCAACCTGTTCCCGGTCGGCAATCGCCGCGAAACTTTGACGGTAAAAAAATTACCCTCGGGACCCAGTACGTTTTTAATATGGCCCGGTTTCCCTGCTCTTTTCAGCGGTCTGGGCCGGCCCTGACCATCAACCGATTAGTAGATTCCAGGGATGAATGGCTCGTGCTAGAAATGACACGCGAACAAAAAATCGTATGCGCAACTTGGCGTATTTTAAATGGTACAGTGAGTTACTAACTCGGAATAAATTATATCAATATAGCAAACACAGAATCGTTTTGACTATTTGTTTGACTTAAAAAACCAATTAATTATCTTAGTTCTCTTTAAAAAAAGATTTTTTGTTTACACTCCGGGCAATAAGAGCCTAATTAAGTTAAAAAAGCATACTCGAGTTACGGCGTATAAAAGTGTTTATTTTTTCTACACGAGTGTGTTCTCCTGGATCCGTCTCTGTCGTACTATTCGAATCTTCGATCGATTCGCGTTTGCCGGTTTTTATCGTGTTGCCTGCGAAAGTTTTTTAATAAGGCAAGGTTTTGCTTCCTGCTAAGTCGTAAATCGACAAGCGAAAAAAACTGTGGAATCTTCAAGGAAAAAATAGGTAAACAGTTTTATTGGATCCCACTTATAAGTACAGAATGAGTTCGCGAGAACTTCGACCCCAATTTTTTTCTTTATTTGTTTGAACAAGTACAAAACAAATAGAAATTTTACCCGTTTTTAAACGAGGTAGTTCTACATTTTATTGAATCGCAATAGTGCCAGTTAGACGATGAATAAAAAATCTTCATTTTCATTATATATCAAAGTTTTTTTAGCATATCTCGTTATAATTTATTACTATTAAAGTACGATTTTTTTAAGTATTTTATGTATGTATATGAACTTAATACTTATTTATTTCAAAATTTATTGTTATTTCAATAAGATATCATATCGCTTATAATTATGGTTTTGTTTTGTAAACTTAAAATTAGTTACTTAATACTAAATATTATTCATTACAACCACTAAGGGCAAAATAATTAGTATATCGAAATTTAAAAAAAATAACTAACAAAAACAAATACTTATTACAAAGGTCTACAAAAAAAATCTGCTTCAGGAACTAAACCTATCAAATCCTAAGTATTTTTTTGTGCAGAAACCGAATTTTTTAATTCAAAAAAATTTTCTACCGCGTAGATTTTCAATATTTTCTCTGTTGTCAAAATACGTTATTATGCCAAATATATATATTTTTTAAATATATCAGATGTATCATTTATTAACCAGACATGTCATTTCCAAAGTGTTTTTAAAGCCCTGAATATGATCCCGTTGTCAAAAAAAAGTTTTCAAAAAAAGCATGTACATATTTTTATTATCTTCATTTTTATTATGTTTGTTTTTTATTCTTGTATAATTTGTTTTTTTGTTACTTTTTGTGTGTTTACTGTTGTTACTGCTTATTCATTTGTTAAGTTTTCTTCTTTTCGTTATGATCAGACCTGTTGTATCAGTAATGCAAGTGCTTACGAGTTATTGAGGCTCGATTGCTTCTAAAAATATACATATGTATTTATTGCTGCTGTGACTATATCTTCTGCTGCTGATTGCCAATCTTCTTGCTATTGCAGGTTTCCTGGAACCAGCTACTTCGGACCTTGATCAGAAAATACAACATATATAAGAAAGTCGGAATCCTTACGATCCAGTAAATACCTCCGAAGTAATATCAATTTATAGGGAATTTTACAGAGAAGAAATGGTAGTAAACTTACTTCGGAAATGACATGTCTGGTCATAAGTTCTTGAAAAACACAAATTCTTCGATTTTCGGGCTGTTTTTCACCCTAAATTCCCATTTTATAGGAAACGGAAGGGTCTAGCACAAATTTTGACAACGGGATCGTATTCAGCGCTTAAAAATACTTCGGAAATGACATGGTTAACAAAAGTCTGGTTAACAAATGGTAAGAAATCTGATTAATATTTCAAAAAAAAAAAAATGTTCGTATAAAAAACGTATTTTGACAACAAAGAAACGAGATTTACTGAAAATCTACGCGGTAGAAAGTTTTCTGAGTTAAAAATTCGGTTTCAGCACAAAAAAATACTTCTGATTTGATAGTTCCTGAAGCAGAATTTTTTTTGTAGACCTGTGTTATTCTAATTCTGATTTGCGTTAACAAACTTAACGCGCTGTTTAAAAAATAAGCTAAATAAAATTTTGATCATGAACTTAGATATACAATGTACTGTAATATGATCGTACTACCTCGTACTATGTTCGTTATGCGTAATTCGCGGGCAAAGCTATAGTGGGCGTACCGTGCTTCTTCCAAATTGTAGTCGGGTAGTAAGTACATATACATATATTTATATAAATAGGAGACGTATCCAGAATCAACGCTTTCAAGTACCTACAACTGGACAGACAGAAGAACCAAAACAAAAACAAAAAATCTAGACACCTATTCCATGCAACACAAAAATGAAATCCATGCAAACCGTTCGTGGCTCACTCGATGAATGTCGCTAATGCGTTGCTCTTTTCCGATAAAGCGGCCATCGGGGACGATGCTCCGGAGCGATAATTGCCGCCGTTCCGGGGTCGCGGGAGCGCGCATCCTGCCCGCTGAGGTGTTTGAAAACGCGTCGGCGACCGGTCATAAATCGAGTGTTCATCCGCTGAGGGTATTTTTGCACGATACTTATGAAGGGATTTACCAAATGGCGCATGGTGGTATTTCTGAAATTATCATGTGCTCCTAGTGGAGACTTGCTTTTCAGAGGATAACGTACAGGAGATAACATTCTAAATTAGGAATTTATTTTTTATTCGGCGTCTGAAGCGCTCGTCTAAAAATATTTATAGCCTGTCACAGCAGTAATGCATTGCACAAAGAACCCTTATGAAGTCTGAAAAAAAAGATTTCAAAGATGTGTAAGAAGGAGCTGATGGACTCCGAGCATTATCCTCACTCTGCGTGAGAAAATGCGTAGGCAGATTTATTGTACGTCAGAGAAATATTCAAGCAAGTCTTATAATATCAGACCCATACTATGCACAAAATAAAACTCGAGCACGTCACTGACGCTATTAAATGAGTGCAATAATACTATTATTTAATTATATTGAAAAAAAAAATTATAATGGAATGTTTTATTAAATTTTGAATTTCGCGCTTGATATTTATTGTTATGCAATTGGCAGCAGATCCGAAGTTGCCATGTTGTATTACTTGACATTTGATGCCAGTTTGAAATTATCTGAACCTGAATGGTGGTTTGTGGTTTTTTACGCTTCAAACTTCTATCTTGCATTGAAAAACTGTTATTTCCAGAACAATCAAAGTGTTATAATTGTCAGACTTCCGTTTGCGAAATGCCAAAAGAGTCAAACAGCTGCTGCTAAGAATTACCAACATCCTTGATGTGCTATTTTGAAGAACAAGACAATAATGGTCCATTGCTACCCTTAACAGCAGTTAGAAAGGGAATTCAAATATAAAATTATAATATAATTTAAAACTATAGTCTAATATATTCTTTTAGCGTGCTATCAGCCCTAAACTTGAATGTTTCTACGGTTAATTATATTTCACAAAAAGCAAAAAACAATGAATTTTTAAAATCACCTAGAAAGCGTAATCCAGGCCTCTCCAACACGGGCACTCGGTGCCGGAGCGCACCGGTGCTGCACTTTGCAGCACCGGTGCCTGTCCACTGCCTTCTCACTCGTTCGCAGCACAGCCGCCTTTGCGCGACAGAGACACACAGCATCATATTCTTGCATTTAATTCCCGGTGCTTGGCCGGCGCTCGGCCGGAGCGGCAATAGCACCGGAGTTGGAGAGGCCTGGCGTAATCCTACAAAGGTTACAAATACTGTAGCTTTTAATACAAGTACTATTCATTTTAATAACAATAATATAATAATAATATCTATAATAATTTATATTTATGTACAAAAATCTACACTGCACTATTTGTAACCGAATGGTGTTTGCGAAAAATCTTTATTTTTTTTATGTTTTTTAAAAATTTCAAAACTTCTCTGTTCCTTTTTCTACTAATTTTTCCTCTCATTAAAAAAATAACGTCTTTGCTGACTTTCACTACCAATTTTTCCTTCTCTTTTTTCCTTGCATATTTATGTGCTAACCCAGGCCTCTCCAACTCCGGTGCTATTGCCGCTCCGGCCGAGCGCCGGCCAAGCACCGGGAATTAAATGCAAGAATATGATGCTGTCTGTCTCTGTCGCGCAAAGGCGACTGTGCTGCGGACGAGTGAGCAGGCAGTGGACAGGCACCGGTGCTGCGAAGTGCAGCACCGGTGCGCGCCGGCACCGAGTGCTCGTCTTGGAGAGGCCTGCGCTTACCAATGTCTTTTAAGATATATCATATATTTTAAATTATTTCTCTTTTAATGTTGCAAAAATAAATTATTTAACATTAAACAAACCCAAATAAGCCATTCAAATGCTAATCAAAATTATTTCTAAGTACTGATAATTTTATAACAATCTGGAATCAGTGCGCTCCAAGAATTGGTTTAATTTAAGGTAACATCCCTTATTTCAACAAATTGAGACTGAAACCTTAGAAATATCGTTAAAATCGTTTAAATCTTTTAAAACATATATTTTTTTAAAATCATTTCTGTTTCTAATATAAAAAATAAAAATAACTTGTACAAAAATCACTTTAAGTACTTTTTTCAACTTGGTACCGAATAAAAAATACCTATGTTAGTTTGAACATCTTCACACTGTATGTAAAGATATAATATGAATATAAAATTTGTAAATTCACAGGAGTATAAGCTTCCAGGCCATTAGAGTTCATCCTGATTTCTCTCCAAACGAGAATACATATCGCTCTGGAAGGGTGCATTTTTTATTCACTTCGATTCGGTTTATTCGATTCGGTCTGCAACAGTGGCCAAAGGATTATATTGAAATTGCCACGGAAATAGTTTTGCGGATTCCCTGTCTCGTTCTTACCACGACTTTAATATGACCCATAAATCGCTGCTTTAAAGTCTTTTTTACAGAATATCTTACTGTTTTAGAATTTTTAAAATGACTTAAAGTGGTTAGTATATTTTTTCTCGGTGATGCGAGTAATAGGTATGGTATTTCCAGCCTCAGTTTAAAAATGTTTAAAAGACAAGAGCGAAACATTTCCTTTGTAAACACAACTGCACCGACCTAGAATACTTTTCAAGTCAATACAGGCCTTACAATATTTTTAAACCCATTTATGTATTATCAATTAATGTAATGCTATTTTGCAGACTTAGTTAATAAATTATTTTTTTTATTCATCCGCACTAATAAAATATATCTGACGGTTTACAAAGATTGACAATTACATAGGCCGACAAATTTTACAGCCAAGAACCGGACTATACTTTTCCGAAGATTTTCGGTGCGCTGAATCCGAATCCGACCTCACGTTCCACCACGTCAGGTTTTCAAGTAATCCTAATCTAATACAGCCAAAAATTGCTGTTTTGGGTTATTTTTGAGGTTATATTACTCAATAGATAATTTTTTTACAAAAAATGCAACAAGGCATCTGAATGTACTATTCTTCCCCTTCAAAATCCATTTTGGATTTTTGAAATATCTTGTCTAGATCGGAAGAAATCGACATTTGAACATAGATAGTTTCACGCGTTCACCACCTCTTCATTTGCGGGCCGAAGAGTTACGGCTACATATGATCTCGAAAAGTTGTCTCCATCTTAAAAGTTATCGAGCGGTGCTGAATCCGAATCTCTGGTCAGATTTTTCAAATTCAAGATAGCGGATCCAATATGGCGGCGACATATACAAAAACTAAAAAAAAAGAAAATGTAAACAAAAAATTGTACCATATTATACATAAAAATGGAAAAATGATTTTTCAATTAATTGTGTGATTTTCCAGTAAAAAATTGCTCAACTTTTCGGGTTACAAATTTTGAAGGCCTGCTTCTCACTCATCAAACCGAAGCCTACTACCAAACGTATAGAATTTCCATTCTAAATTGAAAATAGGTACTTATACGAGGTAGGATAAGTATATATCAGTTTACTAACACTTTGTATGGAACTAAATACGCGTTTCTATATTGACTTGTACTCGTATAGATATCGTAGTCCACGCTAACTTGCGAGCGCCTGTCACTTAAGAAATGGGCGGAATCTACACTTCATTGGTCATTGTCGCTATTTTGGTAGGGAGAAATATGTCACCAGACACCACATCCAGTCGACCCAGTTGATTACGTTGGCGGTAAAACACGGGTTATAACCACGCTATCTTTGACCGACTGTATTAAAAAAACGTTGTTTTTGTGAGTGTTTTGATGCTTTATATTCTGTGGGCGTACAATAATGGCGGTGAGTTTTTAAAATTATACAAACTTTTATTTTATTTGCGTCATAATTCAATCATTAAAAAATCGATATGTTTAATGAATACCTCTTTCATAAACATGGCTTTCTGGAGGCCTTTCAAAACGGATGAAAATAACCTAGCTTCGGATATAACCAGCGAAAATGTCGAAACGGTCGAGTCAGATGAATTTAAAAATAAAGACTTACATATACATATATGTATGTATGTATGTAAATAAAAAAAGTAATGATATAAAAGCGACGTTAATTAATTATTAATACCTTTCCCCAAAAGTTATTATTCGAGCACGCCCATGGAATCATAAAGTTACACCGCTTTTTCTGTTCCCCAGGCGTACTTATCATTTTCAATTCAGAATAGATGGACTATACATATCTATTTCAAACATTTCAGGGTGTTTTGTAGTCGCTGATTCAGAACCCCAAAATTCGAAATGGCATCTCACCACATTCGTTATTTAATGTACTATTCATCTAAACGCTATTTTCATTTACAATCTCACACTTTAATTCAGACTTTCTCTTTTAATGGGAACGATCTTGTTTCATTTTCATTGATTGGTTGAGAGATTTACGTTTATGATCAGTTGAGCTATCATTCCTTTTCAACGACCAGCAGTAGTCGACCATCATTGTTTCATCCTATGTACCTTGATAGTGTCGCTCTTTTTCTTTAAAATCCTGGTGAAATATCTAACCCGTCTCTTCACTGAATGTTCCAACATCCTTGGGAAAATAGTCCAAGTTCGGTGTGTCTACAAAAATAGCCCAACTCAAACTCAGAAAGATTTCGTATAGCCCAACTCCAAATTTTTAAAAATTTTCACGCGAAAATGACGTAGCCAATCAAAAAATTATTAAGAATAGTTTCTATTTTTGGATTTTTTGTTTACGAAAATTTCGAGTTTTTGTATATGTCGTCCGCCCTATTGGATCCGCCATCTTGAATTTTGAAAATCTGACCCGAGATTTGGATTCAGCAATGTTCAATAACCTTTGAAATGGAGACAGCTTCTCGAAATCATAGTTGTAACTCTTCGACCCGGAAATGAAGATGTGGTGAACGAGTGAAACTAGCGATGTTCAAATGTCGATTTCTCTGGATCTAGACAAGATATTTCAAAAATCCAAAATGTACTTTGAAAGGGAAGAATAGTACTTAGAGATCCCGTGTTGGATTTTTTTGTAAAAATGTTATCCATTATCCACGTTAGCAAAAAATAATGTTTTTTGCACATTTAGGTTAGGATTCCTCGAAACCTGACGTGATGGTACAAATCTGAGGTCGGATTCCGATTCAGCGCACCAAAATCCTTCGGAAAAGTATAGTCTGGTTCTTAGGTGTGGATTGTTCTTAGTGTGGAAACATACACTTTATTTTCTTGTTAAAACTTTTAAACTATTCTTCGGAAATTATAAACATATTTTGAAGCACTGCCAATATTTCATTTTGTTTTCGTTTTTTTCTGACTATACTGAAGCCACCATTTAAGATAAGAATCTAACGGACATTCCTGGTAGAGACGTGGAATTTATAATATTTTAAACTGAGATTGGAAACAGCATAATAAAAATTTGACACTAAAAGTAGAGTAGAGACGAGAGTTCTGTCCCTACTGCCAACGTCGTTTCTTTGGGGGTTGATCTTTTAGCGACGCGAAAGCAAATTGGTTAAGTATCAATTAACTTAATAACAACTGAATAATTATAGCAGTCACTCGACTGTGCCGTTTTTAATGAACTTTTCTATCGATTTAAATAGGGTAGGTACACTCTCCTCTTTCGCTTAAAATTTCATACCGACAGAATGCAGAGTTTACTGGAATTATTCGAATTTGATTATCTTCTCTCCAAACTAATTTACAAGGCGAGGGCACGGGATAGCGTCGCTATCGTTGAATTTATTCTGAGCTAATTTATGAAGACAAATATATTCCGAGAAATCCCGGTTTGAAAGAATCGTGCTGAGTAGGCAACATGTGTTTCTAAGCTTCATCGAGCAAGCCACGACGAAGGGCAAGTGCACGAAACATGAGAGGATGAAATAAAGTATAGGGTGCAATGTCCCACTTTGGGCCCCCGGAGTGGATATCCATAAATCATAAAAGACTAAAACTTTCGAAACAATATCTGAATTTGAAGTAAAACCACGATTTTAACGTTATTAGAACGGACAGAAACTTAATTAAAAGGAAAATATGAAATGGCTGTCCGTCTAGGGGGAACCAAGGTTAGGACGGTGTTTTGGTAGTCGAAACCGACGTATACTATCGATTATCGCCAGCATCTCGTTTAGGGGCATGCATGTTTCGAAATGCTACGCTCTGCCCGTCTACCACTCTATTTGTCATTCGTCTATGATGGTTTTATTATTGCTAGGGAGATCTCGTGAGGGTTGTTTACGATGCGGGGAATATAGGGGTCTCTCGGTGCGCGATCGGGTGGGGTTGGACGAAAAACACTGCGGACCCTTTAAAGAAATTTAATATTCTGAATTTTTTACTCAAACCCTATTAAATGTGTATTCTGCGTGAAATGAAGCATCATTAAATGACTCTAAATAAAAATAATATAATATGTAATTTATTAATAATTCCACAGGCAGTGAACAAAGTTTTTGCCAGTATACTTCTATAATATATATAATTTTACATAAAAAACAAATTTCAACTTCAACACATTCCATAAGTTTCCTTTTAACAAGTGGTCATTTATTTCTAAAATAAGTCAATGATCCCAGTGACTAGGTATTGATACAAAACTGAAAATTATTCTGTAAAATAAAGATCACTTTGGAAATACGAACAAAACCTTTTGTTAGAAATCTCTAAATTTTTATTTCCGCTTGGTGCAAGAAACAACGGTCTTAAACGTATTTTTTATAGGCAAATTTTGTGAAGTTATAATGTCAGAGCTACGCTCTTTAAGTCTATTGTTAAGTTAGGTTCCGTCTGTCCAACAACCGCGGATGTGTTTCGTCATCCACCATAGTTTGGTTCAACTTTTCGCACTTTGAGACAACCCCAAGTTTTCCAGATCTACCGGAGTGTCCTCTACTAGTGAATCTATCGTCCAATTTTATACCTTTCCCACGTGTATAACAGTCTGTGTGTACAGGGAGCGAGTGTCTAAGTCAACAGATAATCACTCAAAAAAAAAACGTAAAATATGTATAAATATATGTATATACGTATATAATATGTGGCGGCCGACCAGGGACATAGGAAGAAAATAGAGAAAACCATACATGTAGTATTAGATCAAGACAGTTAATTACAACACGTAAAACTATAATGATGTGAAAAATCGTAACATTTTTCCCTATATATCATGAGTAGTTTTCCAATTTAATTTATATGTTATCTATGAATTTAATTTTGTTATGGAAGTTATGGAAGCATTATACATGAAACGCCTTTAGAATATCCCATAAAATCGAAAAATGCAATAACGTACAGTGTTTCATTTAAAATAAACAAGTTGACATCCGGTATTTCCGGTATAAGCGAAGGTTCTAGATCTCTCAAAAAAGAAAAAGAAGGCCTCGAAGTTAGCAAACACAAACTTTTTAAAAGTTGCTTAAATGCTGATAATTTTTGTACCACAGTAGGATTGATTTTTTTTTTTGTTTCTGCTAGGATTGCAACTTGTGAAATTCTGACTCTACTAAGCCCAAGTTGAAGGTGATACGTCGATTGTGTGAAAAGATGTCGCTACAAAAGTATAACTGCGATGTTTTCAAAAATAGCCGTGAATAACTTTCGAAAATACTAAATCCTTTCCAAAGTTCTTGAACTCTTATAAAAGGAAAATATTCAGAGTATCCGAACCAGAAACATCATAAAAATTCAAAAAATCCCTGTACGCCACACATAACTAAAATAAAATTAACGGATTAATATTCCTCTAAAACTCGCTGTGTTTTATTAAAATGGAACATGTAATATATGAACATGAATGAGGAATATGAAAATATGAACAGCGATGTTTACGAAAATTATAGTAAGGATGGTAGAGGTTTGAATGTTTGGGTTCAATGTTCGAAAAATTTCATGTCTAGAAAAAATGGCTCAGTTCGTCAGATAGACAATCTGAACATTTCCCTTTAACCCTTTAACGCCCAAATGCACTGTCAAGAGACATGAACTTAGAGGTTCATATTACTAATAGAAAAAAATAAAGAAAAAAATAACTAAAACATGTATTCATATGTTTTCGAGGTCGCTCTTTCGAATGTAATCGTTAAAATTTGCAAAAAAAAATTGATGTAACCTTCAGTTTTTTAACAAAAAACTATTAAAAAACTCGATTTTTTTCAAGATTCTTTTTTTAAAATCGCAATTTCAGCTATGTTATCGTCCTTTAAACCACTCAAAAGCAAATACAAACGTACACTCGAGACGTGTACTTGAAAAAAAATCAATGAGAACAATTTAATTTTCTCATTTTTGAGATTAGAATAACTAGATATGGCAAAAGTCAAAGGGTGATATTTCTCATTTTTTGACCTGTCTGCGGGATCATTGACGCAAAAGAAGAATTTTGAAAAATTATTTGTCCGTTAGGGGTCAGTGATCACGATCCTGATGTCATAATTTCAAAATTCAAGATGGCGGATCCAATATGGCCACCATCCCCAATCAAATTTCAAATTTTTCGATTATTTTGCCTCAAACTTTGTAATCCAGGGGTTTTCGGGGTCGCTAATCACGATCCCGATGTCAAAAATTTCAAAATTCAGGATGGTAGATATGACGTGGCGACCATTTTGAAGCAAATTTCGAAATCCTGAATTTTGAAATTCTGACATCGGGATCGTGATTAGCGACTCCGAAAACCCCTGGTTTACAAAGTTTGAGGCAAAATAATCGAAAAATTTGAAATTTGATTCGGAGTGGTGGCTATATTGCATCCGCCATCTTGAATTTTGAAATTCTGACATCAAGATCGTGATCAGCGACCCCAAAAACCCATTGAGGACTAATAATTTTTCAAAATTCTTTTGCGTCAATGATCCCGCAACTGGTAAAAAACGAGAAATATCACCCTTTGAATTTTGCCATATCTAGTTATTCTAACCTCAAAAAAGAGAAAATTAAATTGTTCTCATTGCGTTTCCTTCAAGTACACGTCTCGAGTGCACGTTTCTATTTGTTTTTGAGTGGTATAAAGGACGATAACATAGCTGAAATTGCGATTAAAAAAAAATAATCTTGAATAAATCGCATTTTTTAATAGTTTTGTTAAAAATTTAAAGTTACATCAATTTTTGCAAATTTTAACGATTCCATTCGAAAGAGCGACCTCAAAAAACATAGGAAAACATGGTTTTTGTTAAATTTTTCTTAATTCTTTCTATCAGTAATATGAGCCTCTAAGTTCATGTCTCTTGACAGTGCACTTGGGCGTTTAAAGGGTTAATACGAGCCCAAGAACCTAGAGCTATCCACGATTTTTTGAAAAACATCGCAACTTACGTTTTCAGCGATCTTTTCACACAATCGACATATCACTTTCAACTTGGGCTTATTAGACGCGGAATTTCACAAGCTCCAATCCTATCAGAAGTAAAAAAATTAATACTGTAGTACGAAAATTATCAGAATTTAGGCAAAAAGTAGATGTATGCTGATAACTTCCGTTGCTGATTGTACGTTTTTTGGAATTTTCGATGGACTATGGAGGAGTGTTAATTTGGTGGATTGAACAGGCACCACGACGTCGTTCAGTTTCAACAATCGACTGCATTTTTTTCCTCTGATGTGTACCTACTCGCAGGCCGGTCCGAGTGGGCCATGCCACGGGTGCCTGGTCGGCCGTCGCATGTCGATATACGCTCTTTCAACCACACAGATCGAGCGTAGATAGAGCAGGCGGTTCGCGAACCTTGAAGCCGTCGTACGTCCACGAGCCCAGCTTGAGGACGCACGTCTGCACGTCGTAGGGGAAAAATTCAACGTCAATAGCGCACGAGGACTTATAAACGGCCGGGGCTGCCACACCACGAGTCCGCTGTGGTACACCGTGGCCTTTGTCATTAGCGTGACCTCGTAGTTGCCATCGGCGCTGCAAGCAAAGAAACCAGACTGTTTTTTTATTTCATTTTTCGGTTTTATAGCGCCGATACGTCCGTCCGGAGAGCGTCCAGGGGGACGGCCTCTCGAGTTCCCGGGCCCCGGCGGTGGTGGCGGTATCGAGCAAGCCGCAGAGTTGTTCGGAAAATCATGGGCGTGCGCAGGTTTTTCTTGAGTGGGAATAATTTACGATAATATCGATCTTGATCAAATTGGCGACCCTTCAAAGTTCTGAACAAAGAGAAGGACTTTTGAAGAGGATTTTTGGTTATTTATTTCCTGCCTCATTTTAGGGAGGAAGATATGAAACATCTTATCTGATATTTTTTGTTCACATTTCGCATGTGGGGGTTGTTAGTTCAGGACATGGATTCAGATTTAAAAAAAAATCGCTAAATTATCATATTGAATTTCGGAGGCATAAAGAAATCTTAACAGGTCATGGGGCTTCATCTTAGAAGCGATTGTAGAAGTTATCAATACTGTTTAAAACAAAAAAAGTTTATTCAATTAGCTTGATTCCAAAGCTGAAAAAAGGGTATTACCATGACGTTGTGTTACTCGGTATAATTTGTTTATAGTCTAGGATATGACGCGTCAAAAAATGCATGAACCCTAACTGTCTGCCGTGTGGTAAATAAGGTCACGAATCGATGTGGAGCATTTTTTCTCATATCACATATATATGGCAAATCGGCCATTTTCGAGATAGAGGGGGGGTGGAAATCTGGGAAAAAATGGACCTTAACCGTCTGGAAGCAACGGTAAGTCAAAGTATCCATTTTTTATAAACCGGGAAAAATAGTGGCAGATAAAACTTCATGGCGGTGTCGGAGGGGGGTAGGGTTGATGAAAACCGGAAAAAAATGGATCCTAACCGGATCTACCAGAGAGCAATTTTCTTGTTCCAACATGCACTTTTATGGAAAAATAGTGGCAGACACCGCAGATTGGCAGTATGACTGTAATTTGCAATCCAACATGCAACTAACGACGGCACAACGTTACATACTGCTGTCAGACATTTCCCTCCCCCCCTCCCCCAAAACCACCCCAAAAAGGGGTAACATGAAAAATGATTAAAGTATATTAAGGTCGATAAACTCCATTTCTGTCGATTTAATTATGAAGTGAAATGTGAAAATTGATTATTTAAACCGATAGAAATAAAGTTTATCGACTTTAATATACTTTAATTATTTTCTATGTTACCCCTTTTGGAGTGGCTTTGGGGGAAGGGGGGAGGAGGGAAAATGTCTGCCAGCAGTATGTAACGTTTGTGCGGTCATTAGGGAACATACTTGGCAAGCGACAGACGTTTTTTTCAATTTTTACTCATTTTATGCTATTTTATAGCAGTTTTGAGAAATTCTTTCATGTTGCATTGCAAATTACCGTCATACTGCCAGTCTGCGGTGTCTGCCACTATTTTTTTATAAAAGTGCATGCTGGAACAAGAAAATTTCACTTTGGTAGATCCGGTTAGGGATCCACTTTTTTTCCGGTTTTCGTCAACCCCACCCTCCTCCGACACCGCCATGAAGTTTTGTCTGCGACTATTTTTCCCGGTTTATAAAAAAATGGATACTTTGACTTACCGTTATTTCCAGACGGTTAGGGTCCACTCTTTTTCCCAGATTTCCACCCACCCCCCCCTCTCAAAATGGCCGATTTGCCATATATACGTGATATGAGAAAAAAATGTTCCACATCGACTCGGGACCTTATTTACCACACGGCAGACAGTTATGGTTAATGGATTTTTTAACGCGCCATATCATAAACTATTAGTTTTGAGCATATATCTGAGATGAAATCTGAAGATCTCATTTCTTTTACTTTTGAAATTAATTTAGACTGTGCTTAAAAATATGTAGTCTTTCGTTGTTAAAGTTCACAATAACGAAAATATGTACATTTTTGTAGTTACATTTTTTTATTTATGGAGCTTGTTAATTGTCTAAATCTGGGACTTGCTCAATACCTTCCACCTTCTGTGCTAACACAACCAATCAAAGGAATCCGGCCGCATATTCGTAGATTCCATACGAAGAAGAAGATGCAGGTCTCATTTGGGCCTCCCTCCTCACCAGAAAGGCAATAGTGGAGATGGCCCAGGTGACCTAATAATTACTGACATATAAAGTAAAATCACAGCACAGCTGCGGTACGAGATTGTCTTTGAAACTTGGCGGATAAGACTTTGCATCTCCTAGAAGCGAACGAAGTCGAGCATGTATTTCAATTTACGCTCCTAACTTTTTATGAAAGTTGAAACTTTCCGATGTGCGGCCGGAGTTCTTCAAAGTTCGGTTGCGCCGCCATCGGAGCCCCGAAGACGCTTACTCGTCCTTTTAATCCTCGAGTATCAACAAGATAAATACAAGTAACCACAAGCCGCATAACCGCAGGAGTACGTGTGTGTATGTATGTGAACAAAACGGTAGTGCCAACATAACAGTGATTTCCGGTTGCATTCGAAAGAGGTGCCCGGCCATAAGGCGGATCGGAGATAACGATTCGCGCGCAACTTTTAGACGCCATAAAAGACTGACCTTCGGGTATTGCCGAGCTTGCTATTCCGGCCGCGCGTCGTCGCACGAGAGACGAGAGCCGCTCGTTGGACGGAGAGGCTAAATCGGCGGTTTCACCGTCGGATTATGAGTTTAATTAAATTGTAATGCCTCTAATGCGGTTAATTTATTGGACGCGTCAATTAGTAGAGCCGGGAGATGATTTTCCATTTTTCGACAGGGCGAAACCGCTGGCGCAACCGAGCGTAGGTATTCGACGTGCCATTAAAATAATACGGTGGAAATTTTGGAAGGATTTTTTGGATCTGAACCCGCAGGATTCGCCGGAAAATACAACGGAAACGCCAATCGGAAATTCAACAAACATCGGTTTCATTTATTAACGAAAAGAGACTTTGAAATAACACTCTCGAAGCGAAAATAATTTCGCTCACCGTCATTCTCAATCAAAAACCACAGATCCGGACTTCGACGTTGTTAGGTATCAGTGCAGACAACGCACGGCTGATGCCTGACCAGAAGAA